>JAKOGI010002753.1:0-88405 GCA_029747015.1 Carnegiea gigantea
TAAACTCAAGTTTAGTGGTGATTCTGTATTTAAACAAGAGTTTAGTCTATACTTATTTCAAACGTTCATGCATGGATTCACCTAGACTTTAGCTTGAATTCAGGTTGTTTTGCCTTTAGCTTTGAATTCAGGTTTGAGTATTAGTGTTTCCCTTCTAAGATAGATCAAAACATGATTTAACCTTGATTTCTTTGTCGGGGGGTTTGTACACACCCTAATATTCTCTCCATGGCCTGAAATTAAAATCATGCTCACTTTTGTTTGGTGGAAACAAGGGCACAAAACCGGGCTGAAAACTGATTCTAAGAACCCGATAAGCTGCTGTGTGTTTTTCCTTCTCAAGTGGGTTTGCTCAGCTTATTCTCTATTTGCTTGCTTCAATCACAAGTCTAGCAGTCAGGAACATCATCATTTGCTATTTGGAGGCCTTGGGAAGAGCTTAACCAATGAGAGTAAAAAGAAAGAAATCTCATCTTGCATTCTGACAGGCCAGCCAAGAAGGGAGCGTGCTTTATGGCTGTTTTTCTCCTCTTATTTGCCAGTAAACTGATGTATTAGCTTAATTAAAGTATATTAAAGTAAAGTACATCATTTATTTTGCTTTCCTTAATATTCTGGTTGTAATTAGTTTAGTTAAGCAAGCATGTAATCTAGTTTAGCCTTAGGCGCATGGATTAGATTGTTTAAGCCATTTCCTTCCTAGGGAGGAAACCTCATTCTAGCTTGTATGCTGCCTAGTTGCTTGCTTGGTCGTGTATTAATGCCTTACCAAGGCACATTTTGTAATTAGAACTTTGATATTGAATGAAAACCAGAATAGAGAGCACTTTGCTTTCGTTCCCCTAAATACTTCACTTGCTTATCCTTAATTTGGTCGATTAAGGTGGTGATCAAGTAAGTCATAAACCTTGATTAAGTGGTGTTTCTGTATCTTAATCATAGTTTAGGGAACCTAAAGTCAATTTTAGTGATGATTCTATATCTGAACAAGAGTTTAATATATCATTTATTCAAACCTCCATACACGGATTCACTTAGACTTTAGCTTGAATTCAGGTTGCTTTGCTTTTAGCTTTGAATTCAGGTTTGAGTATTCACATTTCCCTTCCAAGATACATTATATTTGGTGTCAGAGCTTTGGTTTCTCCTTGGCCTGGTACGTCCCTGCACTTTCCAGAATCATACCCATCTAATTCCAAACACATTCCTTATGCTTAAACACAATCCGAGAGCAAGATGAGTTCTAGCATGAGTTTGGAATAGAAATTTGATGCGCTTATGAGGCAGAATGAGATGTTGCTGGAAAAGATCATGAGGATGCTCAACATAACCAAGAAACACAGGCTCAAATGAGTATCTACAAAAGCAGCTTGGTTCCTTCTTAAAGCAAAAGCAAAAGAGGAACGAAGAACTAAGAGGGCAAGAGCAAGTCTTTAGTCATAACATTGATTCATCTAGTAAAGATGAACCATTGAGGATGACTAGACCAGAACCACGATTTTAAGCTAATACAAATGATTTCAAGGTTGAAATCCCAGAGTTTGAAGGTAAGCCTGATTCAGAAGAGTTTTTAGATAGGTTGCATACTGTTGAACGAGTTTTTAAGTACAAAGATGTTCCAGAGGACAAAAAGGTCAAGTTAGTGGCCTGAAGACTTAGAAAATATGCTTCATTATGGTGGACAAATATATGTGCTAAATAGGTTAGAGATAGAAAGTCTAAAATCAGAACATGGGAGAAGATGAAGTCCAAGCTTAAGGCTTGATTTCTTCCCCCTACCTATGTTCAAGATTGCTATTCTCAACTTCATAACTTTACTCAAGGCAATCTGAATGTAGAGGAATACACAAGGGAGTTTGAAAAGCTTGTAATCAAATGTGATTTACAAGAACCCGAGGAGTAAACCATTGTTAGATACTTAGGAGGTCTTGATCCTCGGTATGCTAATGTGGTTGATTTGTAAGTCTACACCACTTTTGATGAAGTTTATGTGCTGGCTCACAAGGTTGAGCAGCAAAAGAAAGCTAGACAGCCCCCTAAGCCATAAAATCCTAAGCTTTTTACCCAGAACTAACCCTTTAACAAGGGGAGTTCTAATCATATTTCCAAGCCACAAAATCCATCCCCTTCCTTTCCACAAAGAACCCCAGCTCCACAAAAGATCCAAACCCCTCAAAATAGACCCAATCCCAATCCCATGAGCAATAGAAGATGCTTCAAATGTTAAGGACTTGGGCATATAGCTTCGAACTGTCTAAACCGTAAGGTAATCACCTTAGCTGAATGGTCAGCCGTGAAGGAGGTGTTTGAAGAAGAAGAAAAGAAAAATGATTATGAGGATGAGCTTGAGGAAACTCAAGAAGAAGTTGTGGAAGACATTGATGAAGGTGAATTGCTAGTTTTGGGAATAGTTTTAAGCAACCAGAAGGGAGTGAAAGATGAATAAAGGGAGAACATATTCCATTCACGTTGTACAGTTCAAGGGAAGATATGTTTTTTGATTATTGATGGAGGAAGCTATACAAATGTGGTTTCTCTAAGCATGATTGAGAAGCTAGGATTGCAAACCATGACTCATCCACACCCTTACAACATTCAATGGCTAAATCAAAGCAAAGCAATCCAAGTGAACTCACGGTGCTTAGTTTCTTTCTCTATTAGAAAGAACTATCAAGATGAACTTTAGTGTGATGTTATTCCTATGGATGCTTATCATATGCTTTTAGGAAGATCATGGATGTATGACTGCAAGGTTATACATAATAGTTACCTGAATACTTACTCCTTTTCTAAGGATGGTAAGAAGATTACTTTAGCCCCTTTACCCCTATCAAAACTCCATGAAATCAAGCCTCAAAATAAACCAAACCATTCTGAAAGAGTGGATTTTAAACATTCAAGATGAACAAGAAAACCCTTTACCTACTCACCCTGTAGCCAAGACGCTTGTACAAAACTTCGGTCACTTGTTTCCTGAGGAGATACCCACAGGTTTACCTCCTAAAAGAGATATCCAACACCATATTGATCTCATTGCTGGTTCCATCCTACCTAATAAGCCAGCATATAGGATGAATCCAAAGGATACCATGGAGATACAATGGCAAGTTGAAGAATTGAAGTCTAAGGGCTTAATCCGTGAATCATTAGGTCCTTGTACTGTGCCTGCTCTTTTGGTGCCTAAAAAGGATGGTGGGATGCGTATGTGTGTGGATAATAGAGCCATTAACAAGATCACAATCAAGTATAGGTATCCCATACCTAGACTTGAAGACATGCTAAATGAATTACATGGCTCTAAGGTGTTTTCAAAGATAGACCTTCAAAGTGGATACTACCAGATTCAGATTATGGAAGGTGATGAATGGAAGACAGCCTTTAAGACTAAAGGAGGGCTTTATGAATGGTTGGTTATGCCCTTTGGTCTTTCAAATGCACCTAGCACATTTATGAGATTAATGAATCAAGTTTTCAGGCCATACATAGGCAAGTTTGTGGTGGTTTACTTTGATGATATCTTAATCTATTCCAAGGATGAGCATGAACATCAAGACCATTTAACTTAAGTTCTGCTTATTCTGGAACGTAAGAGACTCTTTGGTAACCTTAAGAAATGTGCCTTTTTCACTCCTGAGGTAACATTCTTAGGTTACATTGTCATTGGTGATGGAATTAAGGCAGATGAAAGCAAGATTGAAGCTATTCGGTCATAGGATACTCCAAAGGCAATTCATGATGTTCGAACTTTTCATGGATTAGCTTCTTTTTACAGGAGGTTTATTTGAAGTTTTAGCACAATCATGGCTCCTGTGACTGAAGTTATCAAAGGTACATCATTCCATTGGACACTAAAAGCTCAATTTGCCTTTGAAGAGATCAAAAGGAGACTTACACAAGCACTTGTCCTCTCTTTGCCGTGCTTATGCCTCTGGAGTTGGTATAGGTGGTGTTCTTACTTAAGAGGGTAAGCCATTAGCCTTTTTTAGTGAGAAACTATGTGATTCAAGAAGAAAGTACCCCACCTATGATAAGGAATTCTATGCAATTGTAAGGTGTCTACAGCATTGGCGTCATTATTTGATTGCAAGTGAGTTTATTCTCCATTATGATCATGAAGCTTTGAAGTATATTCAAGGCCAACACAAGTTAAACTCACACCATGCTAAGTGGGTTGAGTTTCTTGAGCCATTTCACTTCACAATCAATCATAAGTCTGGAAAGCTTAATCAAGGTGCCGATGCTCTATCATGGAGGTATCTACTTTTGTTTCAATTAGATGCTTATGTACTTAGTTTTAAGCATCTAAAAGCTTTATATGCTAAAGATGAAGACTTTGAGGAGTTGTTTGCTGAATGTTCAAAATACCTCACCTTCAAGAAGGGTTTCTTTTCAAGGGTACACGGCTGTGTGTACCAAGGTGTAGCACAAGAGAGCTCTTAATCAGAGAAGTTCATAGAGATTCGCTAACTGGTCACTATGGTGAAAACAAAACACTCATCAAGCTAAGGGAGCATTACTACTAGCTAGGTATGGAAACGAATGTACAGGACATTTTAAAGAGGTGTGGAACTTGTCAAGTGGCCAAAAGTGACTCCTTACCTCACGGCCTTTACACACTTTTGCCTATTCCTACTACTCCTTGGGTTGATGTAATTATTGATTTCATTCTTGGACTGCCTAAAACCCAAAGGAACAAAGACTCAATCTTTGCTGTAGTAGACAGATTCTCAAAAATGTCCCATTTTATTCCATGCAACAAAACTAATGATGCTGCACATATTTCAGAGTTGTATTTCAGGGAAGTGGCTAGATTACATGGTATACCTAGATCAATTGTTTCTGATCGGGATACTAAGTTCCTTAGCCGTTTCTGGATTACTTTGTCGAGAAAATTAGGTACCAAATTCCTTAGCCGTTTCTGAATTACTTTGTTGAGAAAATTAGGTACTAAACTCAAGTATACTACCACTTGCCTTCCATAAACTGATGGGCAAACTGAGGTTACAAATCGAATCCTAGGGACACTTCTAAGGGCCTTGATTAAACCTCATGCTAAAGCTTGGGATTTGCTTTTACCCCATACAGAATTTGCTTATAACAGGGCTCCTAACAAGGCTACTGGTCTATCACCATTTAAGGTGGTCTATGGGATTGATCCTATTAGTCCGCTTGATCTTACTCCACGGCCTCTATAATAGCCCAACCCTAAGATTATTTTATTATGTTTATTTATTTAATTACCTCATGTTCATAATTTTTTTTCTCTCATATTTATTTATCGCATTTATTCACTTCGGTGGAAAAATTTTATTTGGGCCCTCACTTGGTAATTTGGATTTTATTTATTTGTTTAGTTGATTAACGAAAGCTTTGGAAGAATTAATAGCTGGCCCTAACAAGTTTAATCTAAGTAATTTATTTTGTTTTCTGTAACATTACAAAGATTTAATTTTTACTTTTTGCAATACCCCCAGCCCCTACGCCAGAAGCGTTGCGTTTTCTTAACTTACGCAAATTTCTGGGACGAAACGGACAGAGTTTCCCCTAAAAACTAACCGTTACCAGGCTATAAGCCTTACAATAAATCCCTGTAATCAACCGAAGCGTAAAACATTTAAAAGAAGCTCAACGGCTACACGCCGGAGTTCATAACTCAATGAGCCACTCGCTCGGAGTGCACCAACCAGATTAATTCATGAATAAAGAAGAAATGGAAGATACAATTCAACGGTTCACACAATCGGAGTATTAGAGTTTACATCCCAAAACATAACTAACTTAACCAAAAGACATCTAACTGACTAGATGGTTAGCTCATAAGGCCATACAGAGCGAGTCATAAACAATATGCATTACATGAACTTAGAATACCTGTTTACAAACATTTCAAACTGAGAATACATAACGTGACTTCATTAAACACGTAAGATTCCCCTCAAATGAGTATAAACGACACCTTGCAAGCATGAACAGATTCCATCTTGACATAGGTGATTCAACTTTTTCCTGTTATAAAGAAAACCTGGGAAAAAGAGGAAAGAGTAGTGGGGTGAGCAACCACACGCTTAGTGAGTGTCCCCCGACCCCCCTTAAAACCGAAACCATTGCAGGCAATAGTATCTTTAATAGTCACATATCACGTATTCATAATTTACTATCATATTAGGCATTCTCGGAGTTCTTATAAAATACTACTAACCATAAACTTCATTTTAGCCATTGAAACTCATGTTTAGGCCACTGAATTTCTTAACTAACAAGCACTTAGCACATAAGCAAGCATCGAGGGCTAAGCATAGAAACTTTCTTTTATAGCCTAAGCATAGGGATCTTTCTTTTTCATAAATATAACTTCTTAGCATTCCATTTTAAACTATGCATGAAACCTCATTCATATAATGTGCACATCAAGTTATCTTTTTATTTCATAATCATACTTGTCTTGGCATTTCACTCATTTGGTATGCATAAGGCACACACACATTTCAAGTCTCATTCATAGGGTATGCGTGAACATGCTCATAAGGCTTTGCATTCATTAGCATGCTTTATTTAGATTTCATTCATATGATATGCACAAGCATCTTTCTTTCTTTTCGTGAAAATACTTCACTTAACCTTACTTGAAATCTCATTCACATTTCATTCTTAAGAAAAGCACATAACATGCACAGAAAACTTTTCTTCTTTTCTTGAAAGCACTTTGCTTAGCCTCTTGAGGCTCTTGTTCTTTCAAAAGACATTTCATTTCGTATGGGTCATGCAAAGACCCTTATAAGCTTTTCATATCTTATTCCATATGGCCTCTTAGGGCCCATAAAAACTTTCTTTTCTTTCAAAACACTTGAAATGGCAAGATGCCAGCCGCTTTTCTTTACTTGTTAAGAAAATACATCTGGCATAAGATCATTATAGGGTGCTGATTGGGTGAGATCTATCCTCAAACCCCATAGTGAGACCTAGCGCTCACACTAAGCTCTTACTCCAAGGATGGCTACTTATAACATATCGGACCTTTACATTACCCTCATCAGGGTCTTCTAGGGTCTTCTAGTGCCAGGACTTATTCCCTAGGCAACATCATTCATATCATATCATATTATCCGAAGCACATTATCTTAGCTAATTTAAAGCGTATCGGCCATAACGCCTAATAATTTTGCTGCCTCTCACAGTGAAATACTTTTCATACAACTCACGTATTTATAAAACTCTTTAGGGATTCCCCCGTTTGAGCGAGTTCACTTCCAAAACTGTATTCATTTAGTTAAAATAAGCCATCATACACTAATAATTATGGCTACTATCATTTCAAAACATGAAATCATTCTTTGAAAAACTCACCATTTTGCACATAATGCAAACTGAGAACATCGAAGGGAAGGGGGTACACATGTATCACATTCAAGGACTTCATAATCAATTCAACACAATGAGCCACACATGGCCTCGCAATCCACACGATTGCGGTTAATTCACAACCCAGACTCCCTCCTCACAAGCACCGTACCACAAGAACCTCGAACCACTCATAGTTCTTCCTCAAACCATCCAACTACCATCTTGGTTTTCAATTTACAATCTAGCATCCTAATCATTAGGATAGACTGAAAAGCGATACATAAACTTGCGTAATTTACCAATGCTTAACTTACTGAATATACAGCTAACAATTAGCAGTGCACTCTAACCAACGGCTATAACCATACACTCATATGTATATAATAGGCATTCATACGATCTTAACTTGAAACGGACGTTTAGCAAGCTAAGTTAAACCAACTAAGCATGAAACACGATTACAATCATATATTTCTGTTAAGGGACATAAACATGCCTAGTTCATCATTCAAATATTATTTCCAGAGCTGTTTCATAAGCATAATTCAATCAAATAGACAAGTATCGATTCGAAGTTACATTTAATCCTATTCATGCCATTCAAGTTTAGCTATTCATGCCTTTCGAGCTTAACATGAATCAAGTCTCTATTTAAACATAAAACGATTCACTTTGAAGTTTATAAACGATCATGGAACGACTAAACTTTCATATACGTTGATTTTAAACTCTTACAATTCACTTTGAAATTAACCAACGATTATGAAATAACTAAGCATATTTATACGTTAATTCTAAATAATTACGACTCATTTCCAAGTTCATATATGATTATAATTCATATACGATTATGACATGACAAATCATATATACGTTAACTCTAAGCGTTTATAATTCATTTCGAATGACATTTTCAGCCATGCATTAAGTAAATAAATTCGAATCTAAGCTAAACATACTTACCTTACTTTGAATTAAAACTTTCAGCTTGAATTAACTAAATTGATTTGAATCGAAGCTAAGCATACATAATTCATTTCAAATTAATATTTTAGGCATAATCTACGTCAATTAATTCGAACTGAAGCTAAATATATCCAAGCCACTTCGAATTAACATTTCAGGTATAATTTACGTCAATTAATTCGAACTGAAGCTAAACATATATAAGCCACTTCGAATTAACATTTCAGGTGTAATTTACGTCAATTGATTCGAATGGAAGCTAAACATATGTAAATCACTTCGAATTAACATTTCAAGCATAATTCACCTAAATTGATTCGAATCGACGGTAAACGTATATGATTCATTTTGAATTAACATTTCATGCATAATTCACCTAAATTGATTCGAATCGAAGCTAAACATATATAAATCGCTTCGAAATTAAATCTCATGCACGAACTAACAAAATTGATCCACTTCGAAGCTAAGCATGCATGTTTCATCTCAGAATCCAATCTCAGGCAGCACATTCTAACAAATTTGGCTACGCTAGTCTAACATGCAACATCGATTCTGCTAAAACATTTGCGAAATTAATACTAATTTAGTAGGCGAGGAACACCCACCTCGACTTCCAAGCTTAAGGATTCGTTCGAAGGACCTTGGGCTCGACTTTAGGTGCTTGAAAACTCCCATCTTCGACTCTTTGCTCACTGACCACACGAACAGACCCCATACCACGCCTAAACCAGCGCAATTCAAACCCTAATTTCACCCAAACACTCACTCACTGACTTGAACTCATGGTGGGTTCTTGGGGCTACGAGTTTACTGGCAATTTGTAGAGGAATTGATGTAACTAAAGGTTAGGTTGCTTGACCAAGCTTGGGCTTGCGTCTGGGGGGTCGAATCGCAATCCATTTAATCGAAGCATAGCCTAGATCCTTCGAATTTCTACCAGAATTGCAGCATGGGGGTTCGACTGGGGCTAGGGAGGTGAAATCTGGAGGATTAGGTTGAGCGAAATTTGGCGGTTTTGGGAGTTTGGTGGCCGCGTTCATGGTGGCTGGAGGGGAGGAGAAGACGCAGAGCAAAGAGGAGAGGAGAGAGAGATAGCACGGTCGGGGTTCACGTTGAAAAATGAAGAAGAAAAGGGGCCAGGCGCCCCTTTTTACAAAAATGCCCTCCCCCTTTTTCTTTTGTTCTGAGTTGTTCAATAAATAGCGCCGCTAGTCTGATTTCGTACTTCATCCTCTAAACCCAAATCGACAATATGATCCCTCATTGTTTGTTTGATCTCAAATGCGTCTAGGTTCGATTTAATAAACCACAAACTAATTCTAAGGTTGAAAACCTAATCGTACACGGGAAACGACTAAATAAATCAAATAGCGACTAAATTAAACTATCGATATAATTTGAAGGCACAAATAGCACGACTTAACCTTAAAATCAATAATAGCAATAATAATTCTTTTTAATAAAATTATCGCTCCCGAAAGCACATCAGTAATCATTTAACTCATACAGTTACTAAAAATACGATTTTAGAACGTAAAAAGGAAATTTAGTTAGCTTAACGGAAATCGAAAATGCAGGGTTTTACATTCTTGCCCCCTTAAAAGAATTTCATCCTTGAAATTCTAAATCTAAGCTTAGTCTTTCCTAGAATGCATGCACACCACTAGGATTCACGCGGTATGTTTTGAAAAGGTTTCATTTTGCAGACACTACTTTTAAATCGAAAGAAAATGGCTTATGGTATCCAGTCTCCTCTTTGCCAATCCTCTTCAAGCGTCTACTCGCTATATTTAGGCGCCGAGGGCAAATCGCATCGAAGAGGGGCAAATGAGTTGGCGTGGAAAGCCATATCGAGTTGTTTTGAAGAATGAACAAAGATTTTCGAAAATCTAGACTCAGTTTGCACGACAAGCACTAATTCTATGCATATGCATCTATGAGTGGGCATCTAAAGGGATGATAACTGGAACAATGACATCTCGAGGTCATGTGCCAGTGGTCTCATCCTAAAACATGAATCCAATGCACTTTTAGGATCATAACGATTGACATGGAGATTCCTATAACACATTACGATGATAAGGACATCACGCAGCACCACGTAGCATCACTTAAGCACAACAGTATTACATAGCATTATATAGTGTTAGTAATCTAGTATTCTTAGGCCTAGGAATCACAAGCATCATGCAGTCGTCTAGTACGTATATAGCAAGCAATTTACAAAATGGAAGCATGCGCAACTAATGTTCGTATGTTTATACATTTGTCACAACTAGCCTTTAGGCCTTACATTCATGGCAACTTAGATAGGACATGTTAAAATCATATGAAGGGGTTAACTCAATCGGGTTCATTCTAAAACATGAAGATATTAGGCCAATCTAAGGTTAAATCATTTGCTAGAAGGTTATCACATCACATTAAGGTAGCGGAAACATCAAATGATGCCATATTGGCAATGACAGAACTTGAAGCAACACTCAAGACCACATTGACATCACGTGGGGTTAACAATTGAGCACGGAAGATCAAGAGTTATGAATAGCATGAACTGGCATAATCATGTTGATAGAAACGACTTGCAAATTGATGACTTTGATGGTTTTTCCTAGGGTCACTACTTGGAGCTGACTGCCTCTTAAGTCATAGATTCATACGAATGAATGGTTATGCTCTTAAGGTCATTTTATCATGCTTCAAATATTGGCGTATGCATTTACTTAGCTAAAACATGGTATCATAGAAGTCTCGGAATGCAAACAATGAGTCAGTGGTTATGTCGTGCTATGAATTACAAAACTTATATTATCTGGATGACCAAGTCGTATACTAACCAATTTAAGTCAAGCAAACACCAAGTAGTGCAACAACTTATTTACAATCACATAACTAGTCATAATTTATTTCCTATAGTGTATTAATGTTCACGCATAATAGACGTGAGTGTCCACATATAGGATGACATGACCCTAAATGCTCTATGATGCTACTTTCTTACACATGAGATACATATGTCTATGAACGTGATGCATGTAAATGCAGCTCAGTTGTCATTTAGTCATGCATTACATACATCGAGGTCGACTACTCCAACTATAACACGAGAGAACAGTATTGAAGGGCTGTAAATGATGATCCAAGAGTCATGGTGTGAAACTAACTACACAAGTCAAATCGTTATAACTAATACAGTCACATGTTCAATCGAATTCAAGCCAAGCAATTACAAAACCTCACTATGTTGGCATTTGATCACAAACACATCGATGGCCTTATAGGTACGCGTTAAGGTTTTATGAGGTACATCTATCCTATAGGTAATCATAGGAGTCCTACTGCTTATGTCACTCACCTTGGTAGGGATTGTTTACTATGTACAATTCCAAAGTCTACTAGGTTCTTTCTCCCTTATGCTTTCTAGGTATATCAGGGTTCGTTCGGGCCAAAACATTGTCGCTTCATTCACGAATGACAATCCATATAATAAAAAGGAACAAGTAATGCATGGTTTAGACAATAATGGCAAAGAAGGGGAACAGTAGGCACACTACGCAATGGTGCACAAGGTCCTGTCATTAGTACATAATCTTTAAGCATGCATATAAAAGTAACCCCTAATATACTCAGGGAATTCGGAATTCAAAAGAAAAGAGGGAAGACATCATTTAGTAGGATTACCAATTGTAGCAATCGATCTCGACACGTATAGCACAATGGCATGTACTTGGAAACCTAAGCTCGTTCATCATAGCTAAAGAGTGTAAAGTAAATCTTGACTCGACAACGAAAAGATATTAACATTTCGAAACTTCGGATTTCAAAGGTGAAAATAGCCGATCTGTTTTGAACTTCTCCTCTACCATCCTTTGAGTACGTCTGCTCACTCCATTATGGGGCCCGAGTAGCAAATCGTACTTTAGGGGCAAAGACGAGCTCAAAAAAGAATTTTCAATCGCTTGAGTCTAATTGACGTGCTTTAACTATCGATTGTCTTATCAGAGTGCACGAAGAAAACACTTATCATTCGAAACATCACTTAGCTCACACGATACAAGTGAATAGGACTCACTTCCTAACACACGACTCACATTCATCCGATTGGCTCTACCGGATCAGCTGAAAGTTAATCAATGAAGTCAATTAGCATGTTAGGAACATATCGTACTAATGAAGTACTCACTACATCACTTAAAGGTGTGGGGAGAGCTATTTGACTCCTATACTAACGTACAATTCGCCACTTTTACTTAATCGACCTACTCGAGCCTCACATAAGTCGAAAACGACCATACTATAAAGCACACTTGCACATAAAGCAGGCATATGTCACATAACCACAAAGTGTTCCTAGGCACCTATATGAGATGCAAGACTCAGGTAGCGGCCTATGGTCGCAGGTCCATGCTCTGATACCATCAGTGTAACACCCCCAGCCCCTACGCCGGAAGCGTTACATTTTCTTAACTTCTTATGCAAATTTCTGGGGCGAAACGGACAGAGTTTCCCCTAAAAACTGACCGTTACCAGGCTATAAGCCTTACAATAAATCCCTGTAATCAACGGAAGTGTAAAACATTTAAAAAAAGCTCAATGGCTATACGCCGGAGTTCATAACTCAACGAGCCACTCGCTCAGAGTACACCAACCAGATTAATTCATGAATAAAGAAGAAATGGAAGATATCGGTTCACACAACCGAAGTATTGGGGTTTACATCCCAAAACATAACTAACTTAACCAAAAGACATCTAACTGACTAGATGATTGGCTCATAAGGCCATACAGAGCGACTCATAAACAATATGCATTACATGAACTTAGAATACTTGTTTACAAACATTTCAAACTGAGAATACATAACGTGACTTCATTAAACACGTAAGATTCCCCTCAAATGAGTACAAATGACACCTTGCAAGCATGAACAGATTCCATCTTGACATAGCTGATTCAACTTTTTCCTGTTATAAAGAAAACTTGGGGAAAAGGGGAAAGAGTAGTGGGGTGAGCAACCACACGCTTAGTGAGTGTCCCCCGACCCCCCTTAAAACCAAAACCGTTGTAGCTAATAGTATCTTTAATAGTCACGTATCACGTATTCATACTTTACTATCATATTAGGCATTCTCGGAGTTCTTATAAAATACTACTAACCATAAACTTTATTTTAGCCATTAAAACTCATGTTTAGGCCTCTGAATTTCTTAACTAACAAGCACTTAGCACATAAGCAAGTATCAAGGGCTAAGCATAGAAACTTTCTTTTATAGCCTAAGCATAGGGATCTTTCTTTTTCATAAATATAACTTCTTAGCATTCCATTTTAAACTATGCATGAAACCTCATTCATATGATGTGCACATAAAGTTATCTTTTTATTTCATAATCATACTTGTCTTGACATTTCATTCATTTGGTATGCATAAGGCACACACACATTTCAAGTCTCATTCATAGGGTATGCGTGCACATGCTTATAAGGCTTTGCTTTCATTAGCATGCTTTATTTAGATTTCATTCATATGATATGCACAAGCATCTTTCTTTCTTTTCGTGAAAATACTTCACTTAACCTTACTTGAAATCTCATTCACATTTCATTCTTAAGAAAAGCACATAACATGCACAGAAAACTTTTCTTCTTTTCTTGAAAGCACTTTGCTTAGCCTCTTGAGGCTCTTGTTCTTTCAAAAGACATTTCATTTCGTATGGGTCATGCAAAGACCCTTATAAGCTTTTCATATCTTATTCCATATGGCCTCTTAGGGCCCATAAAAACTTTCTTTTCTTTCAAAACACTTGAAATGGCAAGATGCCAGCCGCTTTTCTTTACTTGTTAAGAAAATACATCTGGCATAAGATCATTATAGGGTGCTGATTGGGTGAGATCTATCCTCAAACCCCATAGTGAGACCTAGCGCTCACACTAAGCTCTTACTCCAAGGATGGCTACTCATAACATATCGGACCTTACCCTCATCAGGGTCTTCTAGGGTCTTCTAGTGCCGGGACTTATTCCCTAGGCAACATCATTCATATCATATCATATTGTCCGAAGCACATTATCTTAACTAATTTAAAGCGTATCGTCCATAACGCCCAATAATTTTGCTGCCTCTCACAGCGAAATACTTTTCATACAACTCACGTATTTATAAAACTCTTTAGGGATTCCCTCGTTTGAGCGAGTTCACTCCCAAAACTGTATTCATTTAGTTAAAATAGGCCATCATACACTAATAATTATGGCTACTATCATTTCAAAACATGAAAATCATTCTTTGAAAAACTCACCATTATGCACATAATGCAACTTGAGAACATCGAAGGGAAGGGGGTGCACACGTATCACATTCAAGCACTTCATAATCAATTCAACACAATGAGCCACACATGGCCTCGCAATCCACACGATTGCGGTTAATTCACAACCCAGACTCCCTCCTCACAAGCACTGTACCACAAGAACCTCGAACCACTCATAGTTCTTCCTCAAACCATTCAACTACCATCTTGGTTTTCAATTTACAATCTAGCATCCTAATCATTCGGATATACTGAAAAGCGATATATAAACTTTGCAATTTACCAATGCTTAGCTTACTGAATATATAGCTAACAATTAGCAGTGTGCTGCAACCAACGGTTATAACCATACACTCATATGTATATAATAGGCGTTCATACGATCTTAACTTGAAACAGACGTTTAGCTAGCTAAGTTAAACCAACTAAGCATGAAACACGATTACATTCATATATTTCAGTTAAGGGACATAAACATGCTTAGTTCGTCATTCAAATATTATTTCCAGAGTTGTTTCATAAGCATAATTCAATCAAATAGACAAGTATTGATTCGAAGTTACATTTAAGCCTATTCATGCCATTCAAGCTTAACTATTCTTGCCTTTTGAGCTTAACATGAATTAAGTCTCTGTTTAAACATAAAACGATTCGCTTCGAAGTTTATAAACGATCATGGAACGACTAAACTTTCATATACGTTGATTTTAAACTCTTACAATTCACTTTGAAATTAACCAACGATTATGAAATAACTAAGCATATTTGTACGTTAATTCTAAATAATTACGACTCATTTCCAAGTTCATATATGATTATGATTCATATACGATTATGACACGACTAATCATATATACGTTAATTCTAAGCGTTTATAATTCATTTCGAATGACATCTTCAGGCATGCATTAAGTAAATAAATTCGAATCTAAGCTAAACATACTTACCTTACTTCGAATTAAAACTTTCAACTTGAATTAACTAAATTGATTTGAATCGACGCTAAGCATACATAATTCATTTTGAATTAATATTTCAGGCATAATCTATGTCAATTAATTCGAACTGACATATGTAAGCCACTTCGAATTAACATTTCAGGTATAATTTTCGTCAATTAATTCGAACTGAAGCTAAACATATATAAGCCACTTCGAATTAACATTTCAGGTATAATTTACGTCAATTGATTCGAATGGAAGCTAAATATATGTAAATCACTTCGAATTAACATTTCAAGCATAATTCACCTAAATTGATTCGAATCGACGCTAAACGTATATGATTCGTTTTGAATTAACATTTCATGCATAATTCACCTAAATTGATTCGAATCGAAGCTAAACATATATAAATCGCTTCGAAGTTAAATCTCATGCACGAACTAACAAAATTGATCCACTTCAAAGCTAAGCATGCATGTTTCATCTCAGAATCCAATCTCAGGCAGCACATTCTAACAAATTTGGCTACGCTAGTCTAACATGCAACATCGATTCTGCTAAAACATTTGCGAAATTAATACTAATTTAGCAGGCGAGGAACACCCACCTCGATTTCCAAGCTTAAGGATTCGTTCGAAGGGCCTTGGGCTCGACTTTAGGTGCTTGAAAACTCCCATCTTCGACTCCTTGCTCACTGACCACACGAACAGACCCCATACCACGCCTAAACCAGCGCAATTCAAACCCTAATTTCACCCAAACGCTCACTCACTGACTTGAACTCATGGTGGGTTCTTGGGGCTACGAGTTTACTGGCAATTTGTAGAGGAATTGATGTAACTAAAGGCTAGGTTGCTTGACCAAGCTTGGGCTTGCGTCTGGGGGGTCGAGTCGCAATCCATTTAATCGAAGCATGGCCTAGATCCTTCGAATTTCTACCAGAATTGCAGCATGGGGGTTCGACTGGGGCTAGGGAGGTGAAATCTGGAGGATTTTCGAGCTAGGTTGAGCGAAATTTGGCGGTTTTGGGAGTTTGGTGGCCGCGTTCATGGTGGCTGGAGAGGAGGAGAAGACGCAGAGCAAAGAGGAGAGGAGAGAGAGATAGCACGGTCGGGGTTCACGTTGAAAAATGAAGAAGAAAAGGGGCCAGGCGCCCCTTTTTACAAAAATGCTCTCCCCCTTTTTCTTTTGTTCTGAGTTGTTCAATAAATAGCGCCGCTAGTCTGATTTCGTACTTCATCCTCTAAACCCAAATCGACAATATGATCCCTCATTGTTTGTTTGATCTCAAATGCGTCTAGGTTCGATTTGATAAACCACAAACTAATTCTAAGGTTGAAAACCTAATCGTACTCGGGAAACGACTAAATAAATCGAATAGCGACTAAATTAAACTATCGATGTAATTTGAAGGCACAAATAGCACGACTTAACCTTAAAATCAATAATAGCAATAATAATTCTTTTTAATAAAATTATCGCTCCCGAAAGCACATCAATAATCATTTAACTCATACAGTTACTAAAAATACGATTTTAGAACGTAAAAAAGAAATTTAGTTAGCTTAACAGAAATCGAAAATGCAGGGTTTTACAGTTTCATAAAAACGTTATCGTTACGAGACGTATTATTCTCGAACCCAACTTATTTCGGCCGTTTTGAAGTCGAACAAGTTTGCTTATTAATCGAACTAACTACCATGATTAAGCTTAACCATGGTTAGCCTAGAACGGTTACTTTACTGGTTAAAAACTTAGGCAAGAGAGTTAGATTAGTCAACAAAACACAACTTAATCCAAAACTCCATTTTCTCTCTCCTCTTTCTCTCCCCCCACAGCAGCAGCACAACCCACTGTCTGGTTGATTTTCGACTAGTTTTTCAGCCAGCTCTGGTTATCTCCGACCCCTCGACATCCTTCTACCCCTAGCCACCATCCTCCATCATCAAAACCACTAAACAACACCTCCATCTCTACTTATCTTCAAGCAAAGTGAGTAATCTTAAAACTTGATCTTGTTGGTTTTGCCTTTTATTTTAGTTTTGATTCCTGTTTTGATGTTTGTGATCTTTGATCATATTGTTTTGATAAGAAATAAGAGTTATTTTGGTGTTGATCATGGTGGAGTTGAGGTTGGATCATGCTAGGGTTTGGGTTAATCCTTAATCATGCAAGCTTGATTTTAAAGCGTTGGATTTTGATTGTTTTATCTTTGATTTGGTCATTTTCTAATCTATTGGTGTTTATGATGATGTTTTTGGTGATTTCAAATGAGTTGAAGTGAGTCTAATTGGCCATAAACTAGGGTTGTGGCAAGTAATGTGCAATTTGGATTAAACTAGCTTTAAGCTTGGTTTATGTGTGTATTTGATTGAAAAGTGATCTTTATTGGATATGATTATGAAGTGAATTTGAGTGTGGTGATTTTTTGTGCTATTGGGATGGACCAAAGCTTGTTTACATGCTTTTAAGGAATTGTTTATGTTGAGGATTCGCGTAAAATGGAGAGGGAAAAGCTAAAACAGTAAGGGCTGGAAATTTCAGAAAAACAAGTCAAATTTCACGGTTAAACTGGTAATGATTGGCCCATTGAGAAACTATGATTTTTGGTGGGTAGATAGTTTAGTGTGTTAGCTTTCAAACACCTTTTGAATCTCCTTAATCCGAGGTCTGTGGAAATAGTTATGGTCATTTTACATAAACTGACATATTTGTGTTCTACCCTCATTTTGGGAATTCTATTGTGAGAATCAAGCTTCGTGTTCTGAATGAAAGATTTTTAGGACTTCCTAAGCTTTTTATATTGGGGTTTTGAGTCTCAATAAGAGGTTGGATGACTAAGTTTCGAGTCATTCTTTCTAAGCCTTTGTTATGCTCTTACTTTTTTTTAACTAAATTATTAGCTATGAAATAAATATTTTTGCTAACCGTATGTTCCTACAACGAAAATTTTGTACAGAATCAGGGCCTAATCTATCATTTTTTCTACTTTTTTGCATAATATTATTTAGTGAGCCTACATTTTAAAATTTCAGGTATGTTCATTGTCTGTATCTTTAGAAATCAACACGTATTTATTAAAATTATAATATTTTGGTAAGTACGTCAATGAATCAGTTTCATCAGTGATTTATCACATAATTAGTGACCCCATCAATTATTAGTTATAGGGCATAGCTCTTCAGTTACCAACGCAGCTTCAGGCCAGGTCTCGATCGGCTTGGCAGGTGTACATCTATCTTCAGATCGTAACAATTACCAGGGTTCACTATCAGATAATAATTAACAACGTAGTTTCATATTTATCTTATTCCCTGTGTTTAGTTAAAAATGAATTGCAATACGTGCCCAACCAGTTTTTTTTTCATGAATGATTAACAATACAGGAATGCATGTACTGAGCTTCAGCTCACAGTTCGAAATATTTTCATATTTTGTTTTAGCAAAGTGTTCAGTGAATCGCCCTGAGGCGGGCAGGACAGCTGAAGATGATAAGCGAGCCGGGAAGTCTATATGGAATAGTGGTGTATTATCATTGAGATGTTATAACACCGTATTATGATATATTTGGGTATTGGAACTGTATATATTTTATCAGAATTCTCTATTTTGGTGTAATCCTTGAGATGTTTGAATGGTTTTGTTGTTAGAGCAATTTCTATATTTATCTAAATGATCTGATGGGTTGTGCTGGTGTAAATGCCTTTGATGGTAAACATTCATTATTATGGATAAGTTTATCATGTATAAGCAAAGCCTTGTCCTTGTTGGACGGCAGTAATGCCTAATCATTTGGGTTATCATTTCTAATTGGGGAAACTAATGAAAGAAATACCAATAGTGATTTACTTACATTTAGGGTGTTATAGATTTGGTATCAGAGCTAAGTTAAGATTTTCTTTGCAGAATGTGGAGTTTAGAAATAAGACGATGAGAATGGTTGGAAATGAGGGCCATTGTATACTACTAGAGTGATATTAGCAGTGTAATAACGATATTAGAAATGTAGGTTACTTACATTTGCATGTTCCTTAATTATGGTTATGTATGCCTCTCATATATGTCTTTTCTTTGTTAGATGGACCCTTATGGTGTTAACATGATGCCTGCTGTGTCCATGGCTGCTCACATCGCAGTGCTACATGCTAGTATAGAGGCTCATGCACAGGACTCTTTTTCTGAGTTTTACAGTATTATGGTCCGTGCATATAGACTGCTTTGGTCCTTACCCGCAGTTCATCCGTCGATGGAGTTTAGGCTATGTTATCATCACTATATGGTAACAGGGAACCCAGGTTGGGACGGGCCTAGGTTTCAGGCCCAGGGGGCTTGGACTACTATCGCTACAGAGTTGTTATTGAGGGAGAAGTTTGAGCAGAGGGGGATTACGATGGAGACTCTACAGTATATCTTCCCGTTACATCAGGCACATCCCCCGTCTGTAGCCCCAACACTAGCACAGGGACCACCCTCCCCGCCTGCACCAGGTACCCCACTGATACCTAATAGTCATGGGGAGGCTCATGTGGTGATAGACCTCCCGGATACCGCAGAGATAGTGGTGGTTAGTTCTGAGGACGAGGGCCATCAGAAGGAGGAGGATGATGTCGAGGAGGATCAGGACATTGATGAGGCGGTGATAGAGCAGCAGTGGGATCAGGAGATTGACGAGATGATAGTGGAGCAACAGGTTCAGCAGGAGGTTGGTGATACCGAGGCAGAGGCATTGACTAGCAACTTCGATTCAGGCAAAGAGCTTGATGATGAGTTTGACCTGGATTACGATCCATCTAGGGATCGTTAGGTGGTTCTAGGGGTTGGTGTTAGTAGTTTTCTTTTCAGCCCTATTTGTTTATAGCATGGTCTATTTGGATGGATGTATTTTGTGTAGGATATGACATTGTATATAGTTAGTCCAATCCTCTCTAAACATGATGACATGGTCCATATCTCTTTTTGGTCATGTGGCGGACCCAGTGTCTAGGGGATAGTTAGTGTTTGGGGTTGAGGTAGGAGTCAAAACTGATTTTGCCTAGTCAGTTAGATGTAATATGTTTTGCTGATCATATGTATAAACAGGCAGTTATGTATGTAAATAAGTAGTTATGAAATGATATAATGGAACTTTGGGTTTATTTTTAATAATCTTTGAGTTATATTAAATTGTATTTGTCAAGCGTGCTTATCTTATACATTTGGGTATTCCAGTGATTGAATTGCTTTGTTAATGTATGACCAGAATGTCCGAATCAGTGCACAACAATGTAGAGATTCATAAAGAGAAAATATCGGATCATGGCCAAGGATCGGGTGATCAAGCCTCCCATCATGTGCCACCAAATTTTGGCCAAATGCCACCGATTTCTTCTGAGTTAGCTAACAACATTGGGAACCTGAATTACTGGCCGGCCTTAGTAGCTGAGTTATTGAAGCGGATTTCCCAAGTACCAACGGAACCCTTCTAAAGAGGATAAATTAGTGGATAGGGTAGCACGACACAACCCTAAAGTTTGTGATGGAACTTATGATCTAGTAGTATTGGAGAAATGGATAAGGGGAATGGAGAAAATCTTTACAATGGTAGAAGTGCCAGAAGAAAAGAAAGTAAACATTGAGATGTATTATTTAACTGATGAAGGAGACATTTGGTGGAATACTGTTAAGGATAAGCTCGTAGGGCCTGAATTCACCTGGAATAAATTCCTGAGTGAGTGTATGGCAAAATTCTACCCAGTTGTGGTCCAAAGGCAAAAGGAGAAAGAGTTTATGAAGCTGAAGATGAGTAGCACTACAACTGTGATGCAGTACACCAGTAAGTTCACAGAATTATCTACGTTTGTTCCTGAGTTTGTATCATCTGAAAGGTTGAAGATGAGAAGGTTTGAAGAGGGTTTGGCCTTCTATATTCAGAATCAGTTAGTTGAGTAATGAATTTTGACTTACCAAGAACTATATGAGCGAACAGCTGAAGTAGAGCGAGCAAAGACGGAGTTGAGAGCACTGAATCCACTCAACCAAAAGAGAAAGGGGTTTGAGCGAGGAACTCTGAGTGAGAGTGTAAACCAGAAGAAACCTACTCCTGCTCCCCCAAGAGCCGTCCTATAGACTCAATAGTGCCCTCTGTAAAACAAGGCAGAACAAATCACACCACCCCTTAATGCCGAGTAGGAACTAATAAGTACACGTGGTGTGGAAGCCCTAAACACCTGATTGTTGCATCCCCCCGAAGGATGAAGACTGTAGACAAAGGTGTAGCAAAACCCTTGGCCCCACCTCACTAAGAGGCCCCACCACTAAGGCCTGCAGCAGTAAGACGGGCGTATGTAATGAGCAAGAAGGAAGCTGCAACCTCTGGTACGGTAGTTACTGGAACTCTCTTTTTAAATTCAAAGCCATTTTGTGCATTATTTGACTCGGGTACTACTCATTCATTTATATCCACCTGATCTGCCATGCAATTGAACATGGAAGATAGGAGGACAGAAAGCAATTATAAGATCAAACTACCCAATGATTGTGTGATTGAATACCCTATCTCTTATAAACTTGTTTCCATTACCGTTAGTGGAGCCACCTTTCCTGTGGATTTGATTCAATTTGATTTGTCTTATTTTGATATCATTCTGTGAATGAATTGGTTGCACACCTATGGAGCTAAGATTGACTGTGAGGTTTTTAAGGTTATTTTGAAAGATAAAAAAGGGAGAGAAATATTCTTTTATGGGCATAGAGAGGAAAAATCCTATCCCTTGATTTCTACTATGGAAGCAATTAAGCTATTATGTAAAGGGTGTATGGGATATTGGTGTTATGCTATTGACACCCAAGCAAAAGAAGAGAAAGCTGGAAATATTCCTATAGTCTGTGAATTTGAGGAAGCTTTCCCTGAAGAGTTACCAGGATTACTCCCATAGAGGAAAATTGATTTTGGAATCGAATTAATCCTTGATGCCCAACCTATTTCCAAAGCCCCATATCGTATGGCCCCAATTGAGCTTAAGAAACTGAAGCTTCAATTAGATGAGTTGTTGCAAAAGGGCTTTATTAGGCCAAGTGTATCACCATGGGGTGCCCTAGTGTTGTTCGGAAAGAAAAAGGATGGAACTTTAAGGCTGCGCATTGACTACAGGGAGTTGAACAAGATCACCATCAAAAATAAATATCCTTTATCGCGAATCGATGACTTGTTTGATCAATTGCAAGGACAGGAGTCTTCTCTAAGATTGATTTGAGGTTGAGGTACCACCAACTTAGGATTAAACCTGAAGACATCCCCAAGACTGCATTTAGAACTGGGTATGGTCACTATGAGTTTACAGTGATGCCATTTGGTCTCACCAATGCTCCCATAGCCTTCATGGATCTTATGAATAGAGTCTTCAGACCCTACCTAGATAAATTTACGGTGGTGTTCATAGATGACATGTTATCTATTCTAGGGACAGAGATGAACATGCTGATCATTTGAGGATGTTGTTGTAAACACTGAGGGAGCACCAACTTTATGACAAATTAAAGAGGTGCGAGTTTTGGTTGGAAGAAGTGATGTTCTTGGGATATGTAGTTACAAAAGAAGGAATCAAAGTTAACCCCCAAAAGGTGAAGGCAATCACGGAATGGTCAACGCCTACTAACATCACTGAGATTAGAAGCTTTCTGGGTTTAGCAGGTTATTATCGAAGGCTCGTCAAGGACTTTTCAAAAATAGCTTCACCCCTGACCAATCTGCTGAAGAAAGCGAACAAGTTTGAGTGGACCGAAAAATGTGAGAAAGCTTTTTAAGAGCTAAGGCAGCGACTAACTACCGCCCCAATCCTAACACTACCAATAGAAGGTGAGCAGTATACCATTTATAGTGATGCTTCAAAGAATGGATTGGGGTGTGTCTTGATGCAAGAAAATAAGATAGTAGCTTATGCCTCTCGACAGCTCAAGTCCTATAAGAAAAACTATCCTACCCATGACTTGGAGTTAGCAGGTGTGGTCTTTGCACTGAAAATTTGGAGACATTACTTAATACTAACCATCAAAGTTTGAAGTATATCTTCACCCAGAAGGAGTTCAACTTAAGGCAGCAGCATTGGCTTGAACTGCTTAAGGATTATAATTTGCAAATTCAATATCATCCAGGATAAGTAAATGTTATAGCAGATGCTCTGAGTAGGGAAGCTTAGCTCAAATACTGTGGTGATTACTGAGTTGAGTCTCTTGAAGGAACTTGAGGACTTGGGAATTCAACTAGTGTCCCATAGGCAAGCGCATGTTCAATTATCAGCACTTACCTTACAGCCTTCTATAGTGGAGGAAATTCAAGTGAACCAAGAAAGTGATCCTGAACTCCAAAGAATAAAGCAAAATTTAGAGAAAGGAAAGTCTCTCGGGTTTGTAGTGCATAAGGATGGGACCCTGCGATTTCAGAATCGCCTATGTGTGCCTTAAAATGAGGAATTAAGGAAACAGATCCTAGAGGAGGCTCGCAATACTCGCTACTCGGTGAGTCCAGGAGGCACCAAGATGTACAGAGATTTAAGGCAATACTTCTGGTGGAATAATATGAAAAAGGAGGTTACAAAATATGTAGACAAGTGTATGACCTGCCAAAAAGTTAAAACAGAACATCAGCATCCTGTGGGTGAATTGCGACCCCTAGAAATTCCCACTTGGAAGTGGGATTTGATCTCAATGGACTTTGTTATGGGTTTACCCTTTTCTGCCTCGAAGAAGAATGCTATGTGGGTGATAGTCGATCGACTTACTAAGTTGGCCCATTTTCTGCCAATCAAAGATACCTGAGGAGTTGAAAAATTAGCCCAGTTGTATGTTAAAGAGATAGTCTGACTACACGGAATCCCCTTAGATATAGTATCAGATAGGGATCAAAGAGTCCAAACTCATTTTTAAAAAGCACTTCAAAAGGCCTTTAGGACCAAATTGAACTTTAGAAGCTCTTATCAGCTTGAGACATATGGGGAAAATGAAAAAGTGAATCAAATTCTAGAGGATATGTTAAGAGCTTGTGTGTTGGAGTTCCAAGGGAAGTGGGAAGACGATTTACTGTTGGTGGAGTTTTCTTATAACAATAGCTACTAGTCAACCATCAGAATGGCCCCATTTGAGGCTTTATATGGAAGAAAATGTAGAACCTGACTGTGTTGGAGTGACTTGGATGAAGTATTTACTATAGGCCCTGAAATGATCTAGGAAATCATGGAAATAATAAGAAAGATTTGGGAGCACATTAAGGTTGCCCAGAGTCGGCAAAAGAGTTATGCGGACAAGAGAAGGAGGCCTTTGGAGTTTAAAATAAGCAATAAGGTTTTTCTGAAAGTATCACCAACTAAGGGTATCAAGAGGTTCGGGGTATGAGGTAAGCTGAGTCCAAGATATATTGGACCATATGAAATCATTGAAAAGTTGAATCCTATAGCTTATTGTCTGGATCTGTTGGTAGAACTAGAACACGTGCATAACATGTTTCACATCTCTCAGCTTGGAAAGTATACCCCGGATCCAAACCATGCCATTGTATCTGAACCTATTGAAATCACTACGGATTTAGTATATGAAGAGCAACCAATCTAAATACTAGATCACAAGATTAAGCAGTTGTGCAATAAGCAGATACCTCTAGTCGAAGTGCTATGGTCAAATCATACCTCCCAAGAAGCTTCTTGGGAGACTGAAGAGGAAATGAAAGCCAAATTTCCACAATTATTTGAGGTAATCTTGCATTACATGGAAAAGCCATAAGTTTCGAGGGCGAAACTCTTTAAGGGGGAAAGACCGTAATAGCCCAACCCTAAAAATATTTAATTAAGTTTATTTAAGACCCGCATTCTCTATTTTACGTTAAGTTGGCTGTCCTACCTTCTACGTTACAAAATTCCTATTTTTACTAAAACATACATAAGTTAAATTATCATTTATGTGCCTATGTGAGCGATAATTTTATTTAAAAGAATATTTTGTCGCTATATATATTATTATTATTATCGTTAATTATTTAGAAAATTCTTGAGTTAATACAAACTCATGCCTTCAAAATCATTAATCGTTTTATTTAGTCGTTTCCCCGAATTTAATTAAGACACCGGTTTAGGACGTTTCTGCCCGAGCTTAGACTGAATATTAACGAATTTGGGATCGGGAACCTAGTTATAGTAGCTTTTGAGCAAAAAAGAAACCAAAAAAAAAAAAAATAACAAAAAGGGGGCCGAAGCCCCTTTCTTCAGCCAAAACCACGACAAGGAGAGGTTCCACTGGAACCCAGCCCCGTGAACCACCATGAAGAGAGAGAAGAGAGAATGAGGGAGAGATTGAGGAGGAGAGAAGCAACAGGTCAGGCGACGGGGGCGGCGACGCCACGCCGGCGACCACCTGGCTCGCACAAGCAAGCCGCGGCCCCCCTCTATGGCCCACTGAAATCAGAAAGAGAGAGAGAGACGGAGACGCGTGGGCATGGGAGAGAAGCGAGCACCACACACCACACACCACCACCATAGCAACCACCACCGGTCCGCCACCCACTAGTGACGATGGTGTTAGGGAGCCACCGACTCGCATATAAATAGTGAGGTTGTGAGCAATTAGGGCTGCGAAGGTCGACGGTCATCAGTTCTCTCTGGCTACAACACAAACCGACGAAGCATCGAACCCGACTCAGATGCGCCCAAACCAAACCCCAAATCGGGTCCTAAGCGTGCATTCGAGGTGGGTGTTTCTCGCCTCCTAAATATTAGTAATTTCGAAAATATTTTAACTCTTAAGTTGTGATGCATGTCAGTTTAGGATTAGTTAGATTAATAGAGATTGTGCATGTTCTATGAGATTATGCATGTTCTATAAGATTATGCATGTTCTATTTCAGCTGAATTTAGTTTAAATTGATGTATGGTAAGTTTAATTAGTCAATGCCTAAAAATGACTTCGAAATAACCTAACAATTCCTTGAATCAATATATGTTAGTTTAGTTAATTAATGCTTAAAAATGGCTTCGAATCGATATATGTTAGTTTAGTTAATTAATGCTTGAAAATGGCTTCGAATGGATATAAGTTAGTTTAGTTAATCTATGCTTATAATTGGCTTTGACATAACCTAAGAATGTTTCGAATCGATGCTCGTTAAGTTAACTGATTCAAAATGACATCGAAACGAACTAAGAATGCCTAAAGCTGATGCATGCCGAATTGGTTAGCTCTCGATTAAAAGTAACCCTGGAAACGACCTAAACATGTTTTAAATTGATACTTGTAAAGTTAGTTCATTCATGTTTAAAAGTGACCTTTCAAAACCTAAGCATGCTTTGATTTGTCGCTTGATAAGTTAGTTTGATCATGTTTAAAAGTAGCCCTCGAAACAACCTAACGTGCTTTAAATTGATGCACGTTGAATTAGTTGACCCATGCTTGGAAATGTTCTCAAAACAACCAAAGAATGTCTTTAAACGACGTATGTTAAGGTGGTTAGTCACGCTTTGGAAATGACATGAACTTGGCATGCTTACCTCCTATTCGCGAGTTATGAATGTAGGCCAGTTTCATGCATTGTGAGTTTATTTCAGTTTGTTAAGTACTTATTTCAAGTTAATGCAATATATATGTATATATGCTTATATATGCTATATTGAACTGCTAGATGGTTACTGCTCGCTCGGTAAATTTATACGTAGCTATTTCATCTTGATTATTATGATAATATGCTATGGTTATGGAATTGAAAACCGAGTTGGTAGTCGGATTGCTTGAGGATGAACTAATGAGGATTTTGAGGTTCTTTGTTGTAACACTCCCAAAATGCTAATGATATGATTTACAAAAAACTGCAGCGGAAGACTTAATAATAGAAGGCGCTACCGTCGTCCTGATAAGGACAAGGCTCACTGAAACCATTTAATCTTATAACTCATGTTCACAAACGCAAAATCTATTAAACTGAAACACTTCAAGACCAAAATCCATAATAGTTCAACTTTAATACCATCAACTTGATCATACCATGAGCTACCTCGCACTCCATACTACACAAGTATATTGAATATAGACCTAACTTGACCCTAAGGTCGATTCCAACATTCATGTTATGCTGAATCCACTGTGAGCATCTGATGACTTCCGAAAGGGCTTGCTAAAAGGAGAAACATGTGATGCTTCATCACCTAAAATGGAAAACATGAAAACAATTCGAAAATGTGAGCAAAAACTCAGCATATACATTCCTGTATTGCAAAATGAGCATAGAAACACTGTTGATGGGTACCTGCCTTTACAATTCATTTAGTTCGCAATAACAATGAAAATGAAAGTAATATGAAACTGAATTGCTCATTATTATCTGGATGCGAACCCCTTGCAATGATATGATCTATATATAGGTGTACACCTGCCAATCCGATCAAGAGTTGGCCTGAAGTTGCGTGGGTAAATGACAGGCTAACACCTTATAGATGATAACTGATGGGGCCACAAGTTAAATGGCAAATCACTATATAAACTGATTCATTGATAAACTCATTAGGAGTTATAACTTGATAAACATGATCGACTTTCTGAAGATACAGGCAATGGACGTACCTTAAGTCTTTAAAAATGTCATCTGACTTGATAAAAGTCAGCTGTTTATAAATATCATCTGACTTAAAAAATACGTTCCGACTTGATAACACTTATACATAATGGGGAATGATAACTAGGCCTCGACTCTTTTTCATAAATGTCATTGTAAGTATATGTAGTCAGTAAATGATCTTTACTCATATAATTGAGTAAGTAAAAGTATGTGTAACAGAAATTAAGTAATTAAATGGTATACATAACTTGAGCATTTTAATATAACTTCAAAGCTGAATTGATGAAAGTAATTAAATTTGATATAAAGTAAATGAAAGTAAAATAGATAACAGTGAGATAAATGAGATTACAAAGGAAAAGGCCTTGATGGTGACAAATGAGGGAGTGGTCGTAGCCTTTTCTGAGATAGGTTGCTGATACGGGTTTAAGGCTCACTGATGTATAGCTTGGTTCAAGATAACAGCGAGTACACTAGATTGGCTTGATAAATACACTTGATACATTCTGAATTGAGTAAGTAATAGAGGTTTGAGGCCAAGAGAGATATATCTTGGTTTAAAATAGCATAAACTGTAATAACTTTATCTGATAAATATAGTTTCTGAGTCACAACTCTCTCCACTTCTCATATTTCATTCATAAATCCATTAGATATAGAATTTCACCCCAAATGAGTCATTAAACTCAATAGAAGCTATTAAGCTCACTAAGCTTGGTATTTTCTTTGTAAAATCCATAATTGATTCAAAGCTCATAAACAAGCTCTCAAATTGTATATTTGTCTTATTCTTTCTCCTTAATCAAGCTAAAAGCTCCATGAAAGTCCATGAATATTCATTTCCCCCCCCTTAAATAACCTTGCTTGGCACAAAATACACAAAATGAGTGCATGATCAATCTCACTTAATCTTTATTATTACTCTTTACACAATTACTCAAAATGCTTCCAAAAATCACCGAACTCGAAATATTCAACTAAAATACATGAAATCTTATAGGAAATTCAAAAATGATAGGGACAATCAACAGTACAATTTTCAAAATTTCCCTCCATGTATACGCTGCATAGAAATTACAATAACGGTCTAATTTACCCCAAAGCAGGCTAGTTCACTTCAAAAATTCATAACCTTCATTGTAGACCTCAAATGGAGACCTAAGACCCCAATATGAAAAGATTAAGAAGTCCCAAAAAATGTTCATTTATAGGAAAAAATATGATTCCTACAATAGAGTTCCCAAAATGGGGGTAAAATACAAGTGTGTCAGTTTTTAGTCCATTCTGCGCAGTTTCGGTAAAACGACGATAACTTTTTCCACAGACCTCAGATTAAGGCGATTCAAGAAGTATTTGAAAGCTGACACACTGAAATATCTACCCACTAAAAATCATAGTTTTTTAATGGGCCAATCATTACCAGTTTAATCGTGAACTTTGCCCTGTTTTGCTGAAATTTCCAGCCTCACTGTTTTGACTTTTCTCTCTCTTTTTCATGTACATCCTCACTTGAAATCATTCCAAATTACCAAAAACATCATCATAATCATCAAAAAAACTAAATATTATAAAATCAAATGCAAATCAATCCATAAACACGGTTTTAACTTAGCTTACATGAACATGATCACCCCTAAGCCCTAGCATGATTTAAGCTCAACTTCACCATGATCAACACTAAAAAAACTCTTATTACTTATCAAAATATCATGATTAATGATCATAAACATCAAAAGAAGAATCAAAACTAAAATAAAAATCAAAACCAATAAGATCAAGCTTTAAGGTTACTCACTTTGATTGAAAATAAGTAGAGATGGAGAAGAGGTTTCATGGTTTTGATGATATAAGATGGTAGCTTGAGGTATTAGGATGTCAGGAGGGGTCGGAGATCACCGGAGCTGGTCGAAAAAGTGGCCGAAAATCAGCCAGAATAGTGGCTGGAGCTGCTGCCATGGGGGAGAAAGAGAGGAGAGAGAAAATGGAGTTTTTGGGTTGATTTGTATTTGTTTTGACTAATCTGACTCTTGGCTAGAAAAGTTGCTATTTAGCTAACCATGGTTAAGCTTAATCATTGTAATTAGTTAGGTTAATAAGCAAACTTGTTGGGCTTCAAATTGGGCCAATAAAAATTGGATTCGGGTATAAAACGCTTCGCAACGATAACGTTTTTGCGTAATTCAAAATAAAATTTTTGTAATGTTATAAAAATAATAATAACAATAATAACAATAATAATAATAACAATAACAATAATAATAATAATAATAATGATAATAGTAATAATTTCTTAAATTATAATTATCGAGGCCTACTATCGATTCACCCGATATTTAATTAATCAACAAAACTTGAATTAACAATTATAAGGGCCGCCTTTTTTATGTCCGATAACGTCGCTGCCTTACCTTTTACGTTACAAAATTCGTATTTTTATTAGCTATATGAGTTAAATTAGCATCGATGTGCTTATGTGAGCGATAATTTTATGAAAAAGAATTATTATCGCTATTATTGATTTTAAAGTTAATTCATGCTATTTGTGCCCTTCAATTATATCAATAGTTTAATTTAGTCGTTATTCGATTTATTTAGTCGTTTTTCGAGTGGGAGTAGGTTATTAACCTTAGAATTAGTTTCAAGGTTTAATAAATCAAACCTTGACGTATTTGGAATCGAGTAATCGATGAAAGGTCGTATTATCGATTTTAGAATTCGGAATATGAATTAAACTAGCGGTGTTAAGTATTGGGCAAGCTGGAATCAAAAAAAAAAAGGGAAAGAGGATGGAGGGGCAATTTGGTCAAAACGCGTGAGCCCCTTTTTCTTCCCCCGTGTTTCCGCGATAGCTTGGAGCTTCCTCTCTCTCCTTTATGGTTCTTCTTCCTCTTTCCCTCCTCCACCATGCCCGCGGCCAGCAAGCTCCCAAAAACCTCTGATTTTCGACTCAACCCAACTCAAAAATCCTCCAAAATTCACCTCCCTAACCCCAGCCGAGCCCTATGTTGCAAAATCTAGCAGAAATTTGAAGGATTCGCCACGGTTTCGGTTCAGTTGGGCTACGAATCAAGCCCCCGACGCGAGCCAACGTTCAGCCATGCAATCTCGTTTTTAATTGCCACAAATTCCCTCTAAATCGAATTTAAAATCTCAACTTCAAGCATCAAGTCAGTGAGTGAGAGTTTGGGCTGAAATTAGGGTTCGACTTGGGTGAATTGGGCATGGTTTGGGGGTCTGTTTGTGCAATGGTGAGCAAGAACCAAGGAAATGGCAGTCGTTCGAGCCCTAGAGTCGAGCCGGCAGCCTCGGATTCGAGCCGTTAGCTTGGAGTCCAGGTGGGTGTTTCTCGCCTCCTAAGTATTAGTAGTTTCGAAAGCGTTTTAACCCTTTCAGTTGTGATTCATGCTAAGTTTAGTTAGTTTATGCCTGAAAATGACTTTGAATCGTTAAATGTTAGTTTAGTTGATTAATACTCGAAAGTGGCTTGAATCGATACGTGTTAGTTTAGTTAGTTCACGCCTGAAAACGTAGTTCGAAACGAGTTATGCATGTTTAGATTCGATTCAAGTGAAGTTAGTTAATACATGTCTGACAGTTCAGTTCGAAATGAGTCATGATGTTTAGATTCGATTCAAGTGAATTCAGTTAATGCATGCCTGAAAAGTTGACTTGAATAGTAACTTCGATATAATAAATGAACGCCTTGAATCGTATTATGTTTCAATGGGTTCGTTATGCTTGAATAGTAATTCGACGTACTAAACCAACGTCTTGAATCGTGTTATGCTTAAATGGCTAAATTAGGCTTGAAATGAAACCTCGAAATAATGAATGAATGCCTCATATCGATGCTTGTCTATTTAGTTGAATTATGCTCGTGAAGTAGCTTGGAAACTACATTCGAACGACCGAAATGAGCATGTTTACCCCCTTAACTACAATACATGAATGTAATCATGTTTCATTCTTACTTAGTTTAATTCAGCTTGCTAAGCATTTGTTTCAAGTTAATGCGATATGAATTTATACACATGTATATATGGTTATAACTGTTGGCTGTAGCGCACTGCGGAATGATATTTGCTTGATCAGTGAGTTATGTATTGGTAAGTTTACATATCGCTTTTCAGTATGACATAGGGGATTTGAATGTTTTGATTATTGATATGAAAACCGAGATGGTAGTTGGATGGTTTGAGTTAGAACTATGAGTGGTTCGAGGTTCTTTATGGTACGGTGCTCGTGAGGAGGGAGCCTGGGTTGTAAATTAACCGTAATCGTGTGGATTGCGAGGCCATGTGTGCCTCATTGTATTGTTGAAATGATTATAAAGTGCTTGAATGTAATACGTGCAAATCCCTCCCCTTTTATGTTATTAAGATGCATTATGTGTTTGAAGGTGTTGTTTTGAAAAAGGATGTTTCTTGTGTTTCAAAATAATAGTAGCCATGACTATTAGCAATCAATGGTATATGTTAGCTATACGAACTTTGTTTTGGGAGTGAACTCGCTTGAACGGGGGAATCCCTAAAGAATTTGATTAAAAAGAAAGTGCGATGTATAAAAAAGGATTTCGCTGTGAGAGGCAACAAAATTATTAGCTGTTATGGCCGATACACTTTCAATTGGCTAAGATAATATGCTTCGGACAATATGTTATGAATGATGTTAACCTAAGGGATAAGTCCTAATACTAGGAGACTCTAGAAGACCCTGATGAGGGTAATGGTCCGATATGTTATATGTAGCCGTCCTGGGAGTAAGAGCTTAAGCGTGAGCGTTAGGTCTCACTATAGAGTTGAGAATAGATCTCACCCAATCAGCACCCTGTAATGATTTTATGCCAGACGTATTGCCCTAATAAGAAAAGAAAAGCAGCTGACATTTTGCCATTTTAAGTATTTCAGAAGAAAGAAAGTTTCAAGGGCCATTAAGAGGCCAGTTGAATGAAATGTAAAAAGTTATAAGGGTCATCATGCGACCAATACGAAAGAGATTTCCTTTAATTAAAACGAGCCTCAAGGAGGCTAAGAAAACAGTTTTTATGGGCCTCAAGAGGCTAAGCAAAGTGTTTTCAAGAAAAGAAGAAAAGTTTTCTGTGTATGTTCTGTGCTTCTCTTATGAATGAAATGTGAATGAGATTTCAAGTAAGGCTAAGTAAAGTGTTTTTACAAGAAGAAAGAAAGATGGTTGTGCATTACATATGAATGGGATCTAAGTAAAGTATGCTAATGAAAATAAAGCATTATGTGAACATTCCAAGTATAACTTATGAATGAGATGCTAAGTAAGATACGATCATGAAAAAGAAAGCCTTGTGATCATATTTCATGCGCACCCTATGAATGAAATTTAAATGAGACTTGAAATTTGTGTGTGCCTTATGTATATCATATGAATGAAATGCCAAGAAAAGTATGACTATGAAAAGAGATAACCTTAAATGTACATCTTATGAATGATGTTTTATGTATAGTTTGAATGGAATGCTAAATAGTCATGTTTATGAAAAAGAAAGTTTCTGTGCTTAGCCTTGTTGCTTGCTTATGTGAATTAAGTGCTTGGTTTTAAGAAGTTGGTTATTTATGAGCTTAGAAATATGTTCAAGTGGTTAAAAATGAAGTTTATGTTTAGTGATCCTTCCATAAGGGTTTTATGAATGCCTAATATGATAGTAAAGTATGAATACGTGATATGTAACTATTAAAGATATTATTGTCTGTAACGGTTTTGGTATTAAGGGGTCGAGGGACACTCACTGAGCATGTGGTTGCTCATCCCACTAATCTTTCCCCTTTTTCCCCTGGTTTTCTTTGTGACATGAAGAAATTGAGTCAGCTATGTCAAGATGGAGTCTATTCTCACTTGCAAGGTGTCATGTGTGCCTACTTATGTCTTTAATGAAGTCAAGTAAAGTATTCTTAGTTTGTAAATGTATGTAAACCAAGTATCCTAGTTCATGTAATGCATATGGTACAATATCGTATTAGCCAACCATCTAATTAGTTAGGTGTCATCTTTGTTAAAGTTAGTTATGTTTTGGGATGTAAACCCCAATACTCCGGCTGTGTGAACCGTTGAGTTATATTTTCTTTTATTCTTTATTAATGAACTATTCTGTTTGGTGTACTCTGAGCGAGTGGCTCGTTAAGTTATGAACTCCAGCGTGTAGCCGTTGAGCTTCTTTTAAATGTTTTATACTTCCGTTGATTTGCAGAGGTTTATTGTAGGGCTTTTAGCCTCGAAACGGTTAGTTTTTAGGGGAAACTCTGTCCGTTTCGCCCCAGAATTTAAGTAAGAAGTTAAGAAAATGTAACGCTCCTGGCCCTAGGGGCTGGCGGTGTTACATTGATGGTATCAGAGCAAGGTCCTGCGACCATAGGTGGCGACCTGAGTCTTGCATCTTATATAGTTTCCTAGAAACATGTTGTGATAATGTGACATATGTTGTGCTTTGTGTGTAAATGTGAGCTTGTATGATCGTGCTGCACTTAACTAGTTATGTGTGGCTCGAGAAGGCCGATTGAGTAAAACTGGTGAGTTGTGCGTTAGTATAGGAGTCCAATAGCTCTCCCCACACCTTCAGGTGATGTTGACTTCATTGGTGTAATATGTTCCTAACGTGCTAATTGACTTCATTGATCGACTTTTAGGCGATCCGGTTAAACCAATCGGAAGTATGTGAGTCGTGTGTTAGGATGTGAGCCCAATTCATTTCCATGTTCTTGTGTGAGGTAAGTGTTGTTTTAAGTGGTAAATGTTTTCTTCGTGCTCTCTGAAAAGACGATCAATAGTTCAGGCACATCAATTTGAACTTGAACGATTGAAAAATCACTCTCTAAGCTCATCTCTGCCCCTGAAGTACGATTTGCTTCTCGGGCCCCATAATAGAGTGAGCGGACGTACTCGAAGGTTGGTAGAGAGAGAGAGCTAGAAGTAGTTAATCATCCTTTTATCAAAAACAAAGAGATTCGAAATAGATAAGCTATTTTTCATCCTTTGAAACTCGAGATTTTGAGACGTTAATGCCGTTTTGACTGTCGAGTTGAGTTTATCTTACACCGACGGATTAGCTTTCCGTTAGTGATGATAAGGGAGTTTAGATTCACAAATACAGGCCTTTATGCATGTCAAATGTTGCTTGCAATTGTGTATGTACTAAGATCTGTACGATGATAGAATCCTTCGTAATGGGCTAGGAAGGGAATGATGGAAAATTAGTTGTTATGATTAATAATCCTACTAAATGGTACCTTACTATTGTGAATTTTGAATTGCCTGAGTGAAATTAGGGGATATTTTCGCATGTATGCTTGAAAAACTAAGTGCCTGTGGTAGGATCTTGTTAAACATTGCGTAAGTGTACCTATTGTTCCCCTTTCTTGCCATTATTGCCTAAGCCATGTATCACTTACATTCTATTATACGGATTGTTATTTGTAAATGAAGTGACGATGTTTTGGCTCGAACGAACCCTAACAGACCTAGAAAGTGAAAGGGAGGAAGAACCTAGCAGCCTTTGGAATTGTACATAGTAAATGATCCCTGCTAAGATAAACGACCTACAGTGAGACTCCTATGATCACCTGTGGGAAGGGTGTACCTTATAAGACCTCAATGCGTACCTATAAGACCAGTAATGTTAACCATACTCAAGCAACCCTAGTAGCTGGACACCATTCCTTCCTAAATTGGACGATGTTTAGGGTAAACCATTGACCACAGGTTGCAAAGGGCGATTGTATGTGTATATACAATTCTAGGTGTTCTTTATATGTGACGACCCCGTCAATCTGTATGTCTTAAGGATTTCTTATGACACTAAGTGATGCTATGTGATGTCTCTATTACCTTGGTATGAAATGAAAAACCCCTGGTTAAGTAACTCAGTTTTGAAATGCTTCGATTTTGTATGCTAGTGAATGAGCTTGACTTGAGTCAGATTTGTATGTGACTTGATTATTCAGATTATCTAAGCTTGGTGATTCATGACATGGCATAATCTCTGACTTATTGCTTGCATTCTGTGAATTCTATGATTCCACGTAATAGCTGAATAACTGCATACACACATATTGAAGCATGATGAGACGACCTTAGAAACCTGCATTCACACATTCTTGCCTTTGTATGATTGATCAGAGTAGCACAGCAAAAGCATATAGGCCTATAAGCTATAGACCCAAGACTTATCCTTTTACGATAGGTTGCAAACTAGGGTTTGCATTTACATACCGTCATATAGGTACATTCTTATGTGACAATGAATGAGTTTAAGTGCCTTCGAGTATCAACGTGGCATACGTGTAGTGCTAAGCTCATAGCAGCCTATATAGCTGCTTTGGACTTGTTATTAAATAGCCATTGGTGTGATTTGTCAAACAGTATGATCTCTGAGCCATTGTGTACACTCCACGAATTTTATTATCTTATGGTATAGCTTGAGTGGTTGTACACACATGTATTTAATGCATGATGTAATGACTATAAGAGGATGCATTCGCATATGTTCACCTTTATATATTTCATGTTTTAGGAGGGAAGTATGATAATGTATCCAAGGTCATATTTAAATTCTTTATTCTAAATATGGTGTGTGAGTTGCATAAAATGACCATTAGCATTATTGATCCAAGTGTCATGGCATGACATGATCGTGCTATCTTGTACCATATGTTATGTGATATTCTTATAAGGGTGCAAAGGGGTGTTGATTCATGTCTATGACCATGTCATCTTACTTGCATGTTCTCAGTAAGTAGAGATAATCAGTTCTCTGTGAAGACCGAATGGTTGAACTTTCCATTAGCTAAGCTATTTTGATTATCTCGTCTACTTATTATCTTTTTAGCTACACACTCTGGCCTGAAATCTTTTGTTTAGTTAATTGTAGTTCTAACATGAGACATAAGTTTAGGAGCTCTCGAGTATTTCCTCTACTAGCTCCCATGTTGCTTGCTGCATTATGGCCTGTAACTCATGTGCTTGAGCAACTATTTTGAAAATATATGCATGCAAATTAAGTACTTAGAAGCCTTCCTTCCCCCATGAAAACTACTAGTTCCAGTGGGCGATCTCTACCCGAAACAACGTCCTTACAAGTAACATACTGAACCCTCACTACCCATCAGCCTGCATTCTTAGCATGCCGTTTTTCTTCCAAGTTCCTTCTTGCTTGCTAATTGATAGCACCATGAATTACTCTCAGCAATGTACAGGTTATATCCTTGTACCAGTGATTGATGTCGCTTATAATTATTAGTCTTTCAGATGCTGAGTTATCTTATGTCCTTGCTACCTTGGTGTCCTTGCTACTTTGCTGTGATATGGAAGCCTTGGTTGACCGACTGGATTTTGAAATAAATTCGATTTCTTCATGTTTCAGAATGAACTTGGTTAAGTTGAATGCCTTGATATGACCTCAAAATATTATGTTTAAGTTGCCATACATGAAAATCCTTTAAATGTCCGCTTGTGTTGATGCGTAAGTGTAGAGTAGTCGTTGCGATTCTAGTATTGCTTAGATAAAAATTTTAAAGATGATGTTCATTTAAAATAAGTTTGATATGGTTATCCATGCCAACTCATTTGCCCCTCTTCAATGCGATTTGCCATCGGCGCCTAAATAGAGTGAGTAGACACTTGAAGAGGATTGGTGAGGAGGAGACTGGATACCATAAGCTATTTTCTTTCGATTTAAAAGAAGTAGTATCTACAAAATGAAACCTTTTGGAAACTTCCTGCGTAGATCCTAATTGTGTGCAAACATTCTAGGAAAAACCAATTTAGGCTTAGAATTTCGAGGACGAAATTCTTTGAAGGAGGGAAGAGTGTAAGGCCCGCCTTCTTTATGTACGATAACGTGGCTGCCTTACCTTCTACGTTACAAAATTCATATTTGTATTAGCTATATAAGTTAAATTAGTATCGATGTGCTTATGTGAACGATAATTTTATTAAAAAGAATTATTATCGCTATTATTGATTTTAAAGTTAATTCGTGCTATTTGTGCCCTTAAATTATATCGATAGTTTAATTTAGTCGTTATTCGATTTATTTAGTTGTTTCCCGAGTGGGAGTAGGTTATTAACCTTAGAATTAGTTTCAAGGTTTAATAAATCGAACCTTGACATATTTGGGATCGAGTAATCAATGAAAGGTCATATTATCGATTTTAGAATTTGGAGTATGAATTAAACTAGCGGTGTTAAGTATTGGGCAAGCTGGAATTAAAAAAAAAGGGAAAGAGAGATGGAGGGGCAATTGGGTCAAAACGCGCGAGCCCCTTTTTCTTTCCTCGTGTTTTCGCGGTAGCCTGGAGCTTCCTCTCTCTCCTCTGTGGTTCTTCTTCCTCTTTCCCTCCTCCACCATGCCTGTAGTTAGCAAACTCCCAAAACCTCCGATTTTCGACTCGAAAATCCTCTAAAATTCACCTCCGTAACCCCAGTCGAGCCCTATGTTGCAAAATCTGACAGAAATTCAAAGGATTCGCCAAGTTTTCGGTTCAGTTGGGCAATGATTCAAGCCCCAGACGCGAGCCAATGTTCAGCCATGCGATCCCATTTCTAATTGCCACAAATTCCCTCTCAATTGAGCTTAAAATTGCAACTTCAAGAATCAAGTCAGTGAGTGAGAGTTTGGGTTGAAATTAGGGTTCGACTTGGGCGAATTGGGCACGGTTTGGGGGTCTGTTCGTGCGAGGGTGGGCAAGAACCGAGGAAATGGGATTGTTCGAGCCCTAGAGTCAAGCCGACAGCCTTGTATTCGAGCCTTTAGCTTGGAGTCCAGGTGGGTGTTTCTCACCTCCTAAGTATTAGTAGTTTTGAAAGCGTTTTAACCCTTTAAGCTGTGATTAATGCTAAGTTTAGTTAGTTTATTCCTAAAAATGACTTTGAATCATTAAATGATAGTTTAGTTGATTAATACTCGAATGTGGCTTGAATCAATACATGTTAGTTTAGTTAGTTCACGCCTGAAAATATGGTTCCAAACGAGTTATGCATGTTTAGATTTGATTCAAGTGAATTCAGTTAATACATGTCTGAAAGTTCAGTTCGAAATGAGTCATGCATGTTTAGATTCGAATCAAGTGAATTTAGTTAATGCATGCTTGAAAAGTTGACTTGAATAGTAACTTCGATATAATAAACGAACGCCTTGAATCGTATTATGTTTCAATGGGTTCGTTATGCTTGAATAGTAATTTGATGTACTAAACCAACGTCTTGAATCGTGTTATGCTTAAATGGCTAAATTAGGCTTGAAATGAAACCTCAAAATAATGAATGAATGCCTCGTGTCGATGCTTGTCTATTTAGTTGAATTATGCTCGTGAAGTAGCTTGGAAACAACATTCGAACGATCGAAATGAGCATGTTTACCCCCTTAACTACAATACATGAATGTAATCGTGTTTTATGCTTATTTAGTTTAATTCAGCTTGCTAAGCATTTGTTTTAAGTTAATGCGATATGAATTCATATATATGTATATATGGTTATAACTGTTGGCTGTAGCACATTGCGGAATGATATTTGCTTGATCGATAAGTTATATATTGGTAAGTTTACATATCGCTTTTCAGTATGACATAGGGGATTTGAATGTTTTGATTATTGATCTGAAAACCGAGATGGTAATTGGATGGTTTGAGGTAGAACTATGAGTGGTTCGAGGTTCTTTATGGTACGGTGCTTGTGAGGAGGGAGCCTGGGTTGTGAATTAACCGCAATCGTATGGATTGCGAGGCCATGTGTGGCTCATTATGTTGTTGAAATGATTATGAATTGCTTGAACGTAATACGTGCAAATTCCTCTCCTTTTATGTTATTAAGATGCATTATGTGTTTGAAGGTGTTGTTTTGAAAAAGGATATTTCTTGTGTTTCAAAACAATAGTAGCCATGACTATTAGCAATCAATGGCCTATTTTAGCTATACGTACTTTGTTTTGGGAGTGAACTCGCTTGAACGGGGGAATCCCTAAAGAATTTGATTAAAAAGAAAGTGCGACGTAGGAAAAATGATTTCGCTATGAGACGCAGCAAAATTATTAGCCGTTGTGGCCGATTCGCTTTCAATTGGCTAAGATAATGTGCTTCGGACAATATGTTATGAATGATGTTAGCCTAGGGGATAAGTCCTGGTACTAGGAGACCCTAGAAGATCCTGATGAGGGTAATGGTCTGATATGTTGTATGTAGCCGTCCCAGGAGCAAGAACTCAAGCTTGAGCATTAGGTCTCACTATGGGGTTGAGAATAGATCTCACCCAATCAGAACCATGTAATGTCCTTATGCTAGATGTATTTTCCTAATAAGTAAAGAAAAATAGTTGGCATTTTGCCATTTTAGGTATTTCAGAAGAAAGAAAGTTTCCAGGGCCATTAAGAGGCCAGTTGAATGAAATGTGAAAAGTTATAAGGGTCATTATGTGACCAATACAAAAGAGATTTCCTTTAATGAAAACGAGCCTCAAAGAGGCTAAGAAAAGAGTTTTTATGGGCCTCAAGAGGCTAAGCAAAGTGTTTTCAAGAAAAGAAGAAAAGTTTTCTGTGTATGTTCTGTGCTTGTCTTATGAATGAAATGTGAATGAGATTTCAAGTAAGGCTAAGTAAAGTCTTTTTACAAGAAGAAAGAAAGATGCTTGTGCATATCATATGAATGAGATCTAACTAAAGTTTGCTAATGAAAATAAAGCGTTGTGTGAACATTCCAAGTATAACTTATAAATGAGATGCTAAGTAAGATACGATCATGAAAAAGAAAGCCTTATGATCATATTTCACGCATACCCTATGAATAAGATTTGAATGAGACTTGAAATTTGTGTGTGCCTTATGTATATCGTATGAATGAAATGCCAAGAAAAGTATGACTATAAAAAGAGACAACCTTATGTGCACATCTTATGAATGATGTTTTATGTATAGTTTGAATGGAATACTAAATAGTTATGTTTATGAAAAAGAAAGTTTCTGTGCTTAGCCTCGTTGCTTGCTTATGTGAATTGAGTGCTTGGTTTTAAGAAGTTGGTTATTTATAAGCTTAGAAATATGTTCAAGTGGTTAAAATAAAGTTTATGTTTAGTGATTCTTCTATAAGGGTTTTATGAATGTCTAATATGATAGTAAAGTATGAATACGTGATATGTGACTATTAAAGATATTATTGTCTGTAACAGTTTTGGTATTAAGGGGGTTGGGGGACACTCACTGAGCGTGCGGTTGCTCATCCCACTACTCTTTTCCCCTTTTCCTCAGGTTTTCTTTGTGACAGGAAGAAATTGAGTTAGCTATGTCAAGATGGAGTCTATTCTTGCTTGCAAGGTGTCATGTGTGCCTACTTACGTCTTTAATGAAGTCAGGTAAAGTATTCTTAGTTTGTAAACGTATGTAAACCAAGTATCCTAGTTCATGTAATGCATATGGTGTGAAGGTCGCTCTGTATGGCCGTATGAGCCAACCATCTAATTAGTTAGGTGTCTTCTTTGTTAAAGTTAGTTATGTTTCAGGATGTAAACCCCAATACTCTGATTGTGTGAACCATTGAGTTGTATCTTTCTTTTATTCTTTATTAATGAACTATTCTATTTGGTGTACTCCGAGCGAGTGGCTGGTTGAGTTATGAACTCCGGCGTGTAGCTGTTGAGCTTTTTTTAAATGTTTTACGCTTTCTTGATCTGCAGTGGTTTATTGTAAGGCTTTTAGCCTGGAAACAGTCAGGTTTTAGGGGGAACTCTGTCCGTTTCGCCCCAGAATTTAAGTAAGAAGTTAAGGAAACGTAACGCTCCTGGCCCTAGGGGATGGGGGTATTACAACAATCAATGAAACTTGAATTGTAAAATGAGACCCAAATGAAATATCCTCTAATCAGGATGATTTAATACGATAAATGAAAGTGAAAAATTTAAATGACATAAGGTAATTCTGTAAATATATAAATTGAGTGCAATTGAATTAATAAACATGATTTAGTTAAGCAAATAACCATGAGTGATTAAATCCATAAACACGATAAAATAAATGAATAAACATGATTAATTAAATAAATAAATATGATTTAAATAAATAAATATGGGTTAGGGTTGGGTCATTACAGCCTTCCCCTTTTAAAGAGTTTCGTTCTCAAAACTTATGACACTTGCCAAATGTATGCAATGCTGCTTTAAAAACACATGGGCCATTGGTTCCCATTGCTTCCCTCTGAAGAGGTATAATTTGCCTAATGTACTCCGACTAAGGTCGTCTATGTGTTGTATAACTGCTTAATCCCATATTTCAGTAGTAGATCCAGATACTTCTTATACAATAGCCGTAATGAACTCAATTACTATGATGCAAAATTGATATTCTCTTCGAAAGGAAAGAACCGTGTTACTAGTGAGGAGGTGCTCACTACTGGTTCATCTCCTTATCCACTAATGAAAATTATTATATACCCTAATAAGTACTCTGATACTATTACGAGCAATAAAACACGTCATATATGTGTTCGGGTTCAACAGGCAGGTGCAATCAACAAGCTATAGGATTTAACCTTCCAATGAATCGTAAGGCCCCATGGAACTAGTCCTTTGAGTAGAAAAGCCTTTTGAAATAGTTCATAACCCATCTGAGACTTTGGTTATTTCTTTGTTTTGCCAGCATAACTCTTTTATTGACCTTGTAGCACCTTAACATGTACTTGAATTTTCCCTCTTAATGCTTGATTGGGTTAGCTCTGATCTTATACTCAATGTTTCTTCTGGCTCACTCCAATATAATTAGACAGTGCTTGATATAGCCCTTATCAAAATGTCCTTATCTAATATTTCTAATGCATCATATGATCTCCCCTCATCAGACTACTCAAGGATCTGCTCCCGGTCGATAATGGGCAATGAAATGACCATGGTTAAGGATAAGAGTGATGAAATTCTTAGCCAAGCGAATCATTGCATACAAAAGCAAGGAACAATGAGACTAGAAAAGGCTAAGAAAGGAGAGATTTTCATGGGATGGTTAGAATAAAGACAACCATAAGTGTATCATGAATTTTGAAATATAATGCCACAAGAATTGTGATTTATAAATATGGATCATAAGGTGTCCGATAAATAATCAGCTAAGGAGAAAGATGGTCCGGTTATACTCAGGTTTAACGGATGAATTGGAAATAAGATGACAAGCAACGGAGCTTCAACTAGGTGACTTTATAGCCACAAGTAACAAGATAAGTGCAATAGATAGATGGGAAAAGCAATGTGCAATGAATAGATAGATAGATTGGATAAGCAAAATGCAATAGATGGACAAATAGATTGGACAAGCAAAGTGTAATGGATAGATAAATGGATTAAGCAAGCTATAATAGGAACATGCTTTTACTTATATGAAGTCAATATGAGTACAATAATAAGATTAAATAGAGAACGCAGAAGTTTATTTATCAGAATGTAAGATATATGTGTGGGAGTTGAAATTCAAAATAAAGAGAGTAAGGGGATTATGACCATCGTAATCACCCACACCAATGAGAGTTGAATTACATTATGAATTCAAAATAAGTTATACAAGCTTATCATTATAAATAAATAAGATGTAAGGTAGATGTGTGAATCAGCTCTCAATAGAATGAACTACAACTCATAATCATAAAATAAAGATGGTGAAGGTCAAGAGCACTGGAATGTTGACAACCATATAAGGTTGAACAAAAAATGTATTGCATATTTAACAATGGGTTTACAAAGACATGGAAGATCATGCTAATAGGAAACATCAGGTTGAAATGCAAGGGACATTAAACAATATTGGATAGTATTAAGTTTTGAAGATGAGACAAGCAAACAAGAATTACTATAAATGGGTATTCTTACAAAAGATAAACTGTGGTTGCATGGCTTAGGTGTGATATCCGAACTTAAATCATTCTTGGAAAAGACATCTGTTGTTGGTAGTTAATCCCATAAATTATTTGTTCAAGGTATAGGGCACCTATTTTGATAGTGATCTTGTACAACTCTTTGTACACAGTACACAACCATAAGGTTCTGTTTTTATTCTTCATATAAACCTGGGGTTCCCCACGAGGACACACTTTGTCAAATAAATCCTTTACAACCCATCCACTGAATCTTTAATTCTTTGGACTCTGTTGGGGGTCATATGATAGGGGTTTTGAAAATGGGTTGAGCAATCAAGAGTTAGGTCGATATGAAAATCAATGTTTCTTTGGGAGAGACAGTCCTGATAGTTCTCAGATGGAACATCTCTAAATTCACAAACTGTAATTATGGATTTGTATATACCGAGTGTGGTTGACATATCACTAATATTCAATGCATTACTAACATGATAATTCACTTGCTTGCACAATGTAATTAGGGCGGAAATAAGGGTTTTCTTCTCTCAGTCCATAGAAACACACATCTAGTCTTTTCACATTTCTCAAACTAGCCTTAAGATCTTTACAAGTCATCTTCTATAAGTACACAATTAGTGCATCGCCATAATGACAATAAGGTCTGCCAATCAAACTGGGTTGAATGCCCAATGAATATGTTTCCAGCAATACTAATAGAGGCATATTTATAAAAGATAACACATTCAACTACCTACTGGTCTCAGTAAATTTAAAAGACCGGGGGATGATCTAAAGTGTAAAGGGCTGCAACCACACCATGAACTCTTGCGAAGATATTTCTTTATTAGTTATGAAGGATAGGCATGTAAGCTGAATGAATGAAAGGATGAAGATTCATAATGAAAGATAGGCATATAAATGTCCTACATGTACAAGACATGCAGTTTATTCATGATGGTCATGATAGTAAAGTAAATGAACGATGTTATGAAGTTGAGAGGGAGTATTAAGTAACGAAGGTGAAGAAAGGTAATAGATTACCAAAGCGGCTTTTGAAAAGTCATACAGTATCGGTATGTAAGTAAAATGATGAAGATAAGGGTCAACAATACCAAAAAGAAAATTTTATTCATCTGATGTTTGAAAGGACAATACATCAAGATGAAGGAGTAAACATTATGATTGAACATGATGACGTCCATCAATAACACATTTTGCAGTAAATGAAGTCTTAGGTAGGCATATAAACTTCAAAACTGCTGACAGATGGAAATAGCACAAAGCATTGTTTATCATTAATAAGATAGGTTATGCTAGTAAAGAAAGGATTACCAAAATAACTTGAGTAACGACATGCAGTCACAACCATGGAGCAGTATGCCAATATGATGTTACAGTGCTATAGAAACACGAATAATATGGATACATTTAATTGCTGAAAGGGCACTCAATGACTGGGTCTAAAGCAACCAAAGGCTTTGCAAGAAATAAATAAATAGTGCCCAAATAGAAGCAAGGAGTTCAAGTAGGTGATAGTAAAAATATGAACATAGTGATGACTGAGCTGCAAGTAGAATGAATCAAATATGCTTAGGAAGAACTGCAAATCACACAGTAATTCACACTAGGGCTCATTATAGGCTCCTTTATGGAAATAGAGAATTAAACGACTGTGATTGTCAGGGTTTGAATCACCTATAAAAAAGGTTGTTCAGATGTGTTTGAAGAACTCCCCACAGATGGCACATAAAATTTTCCATGAACACTCCATTACAACTGAAGAGAGTGTTAGCATTAGAGAAATCATGTATCTAAATAATTCAAGTAACTAGGGCAGAAATAAGTCAATGACAGGAAGTAATGGAAGCATTGCTGATGTAAAGTCTTAGTATCAAGACCAAATAATTTCGATACATGGTAGCTTAATCTTACTTGTACCACCTGTTGAATTAGCATATTCAGTTTTGATGACAACAAACCCAAGTGTAAAATGCTCTTAAGTAATGTTGCTCTAAACAAAGTTCTCCAAACAGGCATACACTGTTATTTTCAATATGCGTCTTAACTTGTTTGCTGAATGTTGAGAACAAGTCTTAAGAACAGGTCTCATACCTTGATGACTCACGCTCAAGTCAAGAACACCACCTCGATGAGTTGATTGTGTGTTAAGATCAGTTCTTGAACTCAAGCAATATAAGAACAACCTAGCAAATAGGCTAGGTGTTTCAAGGACAATCCAGCAAACAGGCCTTTCTGAACTCAAGCGATACAAGAAAAACCTGGCAAACAGGTTGGTCTAGGTGGTTGGGGCAGCGTATTCGTCTTGAACAAGATGACTGGATCTACAACAAGATGTCTTGGGTAATTTAGGTTTTATTTTTTAGACTCTTGTTAATATGCCAATCTTGAAAAGTCTCTAACTAACCACTCTTGAATTGGTTGCGCTATTTGCTTCAGAACACCAAGTTTGAACAACCCTGTAAACAGGGTACCTAGGGTGTTTCTGAACTGCAACGGCCAAACCCGGTCACTTTGGAAAACTTATTTTGGTTGGCCAAAAGCTCTAATATATTTTGATAAAATTCCAAGACAGCAATTTAAGCTGTAGGAAATCTTTTGATATGAAAATCACTTGGGAGATTTGCAAAACTGATTTTGGAAAATATTTACCAAAACCGAAAATATTTCTCTCTTATCCTTTGGAAAGTGATTAATTCAAAATTCAAGCTGAGATTCTTTTCCAGGTATTTCACGGCTATTTTTAAGGGGAAAAGATAGTCTTTTATCCTCCAAAATCAAATCCCTACAATATTGGGAAACTCTATCCTCATTGGATCTTTTAGCCGTTAGAATTCTCTGTGCTAAGCAAAAATCTCTCTTTGCTAAACATAGCTGATTTTATCACTTCTCCTTGTTTTTGACCGTTGGATTTTTTGTTTAAAAACTCAACATTTCACTCCCATTCAGAAGAGAAGAAAAAACGAGAAACATACACAACATACGCAAAAAGGGAGAAGTGCAAAAGTGGTTTTTCTAGTGAGAAGAATTTTTCGAGCTACTCTTGAGAAAAGAAAAACCGAGACAAGTTGTGTTTAAGCTGAGCTTTCAAGATATTGGCATACTAGGACCTCATTGTACCTTACATCTGCTTAAATCAGAAGCACCCCCGTAAGGTGTTTTGTAACCCTGATCTTGGATCAGAAAAGTGAGTGAGTGGTCCTCAGTCGTGTGGACTTTGGACGTGTCCAATCTGGTGAGATTTGGACGTGGTGTAACCTTTCTTAGAAAAGAAGGTTACGTGGTTGCAAGTTGTAACAAGGTGTGTTACATTTGTAACGTGTGAAGCCCGTTAGTGAAAGTGGTTAAATCCTACACGAGGTAGGTCGTGGTTTTTCACACCTCAGTTGGGCTAGAGGTGTTTTCCACGGAAAAATTGTGTGTGCTTTATTTCCGCATTTATCTTGTTGATTTTCGCCTTTGAGCAAATTGAAAACATCTGGTTCAAACAAGTCAGAAGGTTGTTTGTAATTCAAGAACAACCTCTGCAATCAGGAGGGTGTTTGTCAGTAAGTACGCGAAAATCGAACACCACAATTCACCCCCCTCTTGTGGGTAAGTACTCCTAAATTCAACAAGTGGTATCAGAGCAGGTTCTCTCACAAAAGGGCTAACACCTTGAGAGATTCTGAAGATGAGTACACCACAAGGAATCCTTGAAGGGCAATCCATTACTCGGCCACCCTATTTCAACGGCCAACATTATAGTTGGTGGAAGAATAGGATGGAGAACTATATTCAGGCAGAAGATTATGAGTTATGGATGCTCATCAAGAACGGGCCCCTTGTTCCCACCAAGGTGCTTGAAGATGGTAAGAAGGTTCCCAAGGAACCCATAGAGTTTGATGCTGAAGACTATAAGAAAATGGAAAAGAATGCTAAGGCCAAGAAGCTATTATATTTTGGCCTAGGTCCAGATGAATATACACGAATCTCGGAGTGTGAGTCAGCCCAAGAGATATGGAATGCCATCCAAGTAGCTCATGAAGGAACAAGTCAAGTCAAACAATCACGTATTGAGCTACTCATGAGGCAATATGAGTTGTTTGATATGGGTGATCGTGAGAACGTGATGGATATGTACACACGCTTCACCCACATAACAAACGAGCTAAAATCCCTGGGAAAATCCTTCACCACAGAAGAGCTGGTGAGGAAGATTCTAAGGATTTTGCCTCGGTCTTGGGAAGCGAAGGTGACAGCCATCCAAGAAGCTAAAGACATGAACAAGATCACCCTCAACGAGTTGATTGGCAATCTTCAAACCTATGAACTCAGAAAGAACTCACAACAAAAAGAGGAGCAGAAGAAGGATCGTGGGCTTGCCTTGAAAGCACAAAAGGATGATGACTCTGACCTTGAGTATGAAGAGATGGCCTTAATGACACGAAAGTTCAAGAAATTCTTCAAAAAGGTCAAAGAAAACAGCAGAAGAAAGGATTTCAGTAAATCCAGAAACACCCCCGAGAACAGTTCACAGGGTGTTTTAAATGTGGCAAACCAGATCACCTTGTGAAAAACTGCCCTCTGCTTCGAGAAGAGCAGGAGTTCGAACAACCCAGAAAACAGGTTCGAAAACAACCTGTGAACACCTCAGGCAAAAGATTCTCGAAGGCTATGCTTGCTGCCTGGGGAGACTCTTCTGAGGATGAAGGTGAATCTGAAAGTGAAGGAGATGCTGTAGCTCTCATGGCACAAAGTGACTTAGACTCAGATGATGAATCCACAAACAGCTTGACTGATCTCAAGAACAAGGTACGTGGTCTCAATAAAGCAACTCTCGAAAAACTTTTGTATACCTTGATGGATACTTGTGTTGAATTGAAACGAGATGTCCGAGACCTAGAACTAGAAAATGAGATCCTTAAGAATGAGAAACTTGAGGCTGAAAGAGAAATTCTAGCTTCACATCAAACCATAAATGACCTTAGGGAGACCTTGATCTTGAACGAAGTAAAATATACCACCAATCAAGCCAAGGCTGAAAAGGAAACCCTTGAGCTTAAAGAAAAGGTCGAAGTTTTGCTTGCTGAAAATAAGAACCTGTCGGCTAAAGCAAAACGCACAGAACACGACCTTGCCACAAACAGGTTGTGGAACAAGTCCTCACAAGCCCTTGATTGGTTAAACACTCACCACAGTCGAAACAAAAAGGGACTTGGATATAAGCCTAAACGAACCGTTTACCCAATCCATAGAAAGTATGTGGGATTACCTGAAAACATTGTTTGCTTTCATTGTGGTAAAACTGGTCACTATCAATATTCATGTCCTTCAAGAAGGTATGCCATTGAAAAGAATGAAAGGTATGTGAAACAAATCTGGATTAGGAAAGATGAGCTTTATTTGTCTAAAAGAATGGGACCCAAGTGGATCTGGGTTCCCAAAACTAACCCTTGATTTGTTTTGCAGGCTGAAGTGAGAGAGAACAACCCCACAAACAACCCAGCAAATAGGGTAAGAAACACCCTAGCAAATAGCTCAGAAAATAACCTTGAAAACAGGCAGCTGTGGTATGTTGATAGTGGGTGTTCGCGGCATATGACCGGAGAAAAATCAAACTTTCTCTCACTTACAGCTTCAACCGGTGGGAGCGTGGCTTTTGGAAACGGCAAGTCTGGGACAATTGTCGGTATAGGTAGCATTGGTAAAACTCTCTCCCACTCAATTGATAATGTGCACTTAGTTGATGGTTTAAAGCATAATTTACTAAGTGTGTCCCAACTGTGTGACAAGAACAATCTAGTGGTGTTCTCACGAACACATTGCTTGGTTGTCAATGCCAACACAGGAGACGTTGTGTTAAAGGGGAAGCGTCACAACAATGTTTACAAAGTTTGTATTTCCACACTTCTCCAAAACAACCTGACTTGTTTGAGTGCTGTGAATGGTGATATAATGCTTTGGCACAAGAGACTAGGTCATGCAAGCCTTACTCTTTTAAACAAACTTGTTTCCAAAGACTTGGTTGTTGGACTACCTTCCATTAAGTTTAATGATGACAGGGTATGTGAAGCTTGTGCAAAAGGAAAACAAGTCAGATTGTCTTTTAAATCAAAAAGGTGTGTTAGCACTACCCGACCTCTTGAATTATTACACATTGATCTATGTGGTCCTATGAGGATAACAAGTAGAGGTGGGAAGAGGTATGTGCTTGTCATAGTGGATGATTACTCTCGATTTACTTGGACCCTGTTCTTGGCCTCCAAGGATGAAACTTTTGAGAATTTTATTGCCCTTCTCAAAAAGGTTGAAAAGAGAGTAGGACACTCATTGGTTAGCTTGAGGTCTGATCATGGTACTGAATTTGAAAATGCAAGTTTTACAGAATTTTGTAATACGCATGGTGTTGATCATAACTTCTCGGCCCCAAGAACACCCCAACAGAATGGGGTGGTTGAGCGCAAAAACCGCTCCCTAGAAGACATGACTAGGACAATGCTTATTGCTAGTGGTCTTCCTAGGAACTTTTGGGCAGAAGCTTTGAACACATCATGTTACATTATGAATAGATGTATGATTAGACCTATTTTGAACAAAACTCCCTACGAACTCTTCAAAGGCAGAAAGCCCAACATTATGCATTTAAGAACATTCGGTTGTAGGTGTTTTGTGCATAATAATGGGAAGGATGCTTTAGGAAAGTTTGATCCCAGGAGTGATGAGGCAATATTTCTCGGTTATTCCTCTCACAGCAAGGCATACAAAGTCTTTAACAAAAGAACCTTGTGCGTTGAGGAAAGTGTGCATGTGCTTTTTGATGAATCTAACACTTTGAATAAGAATGGTGCACAGGAAGAAGAGTTTGAATTAGGTCTTATCCGAAAAGAAGTGTTGCCCCATGAGAGACAAGGTAAGAACACCATGGAGACAACAGGCCCAGAAGTTGTTCCTCAAAACGGCAGGCAAGGTGAACACCAAACAGGGGGAAACACCGTTGAACCCTGTTCGGGACCATGTTCTTCAGGAACAGGCTTACAAACAGGTGCAGAAACAGGCTCAGGAGGTGTTCGTGAGCCTGATTCTCCAAATATTCCGGCTAGAGTAGAGCATGTGTCTGTGGATCCACTTACTCCACGACCATGGAAGCACCATAGTTCACACCCCCTTGATCAAATTCTGTCTGATATTAACAGTGGAGTGCAAACTAGGTCTAAGCTTAAGAATTTCTGTGCTTTCTATGCTTTTCTCTCTAACATTGAGCCAAAGAATGTGAATGAAGCTCTTGCAGATTCAGATTGGGTCACGGCAATGCAAGAAGAGCTCCATCAATTTGAAAGAAACAGAGTATGGCACCTGGTACCTAAACCTGCAGAGAGAACAATCATTGGAACCAAGTGGGTGTTCCGAAACAAACTGGATGAGTCAGGAACAGTCACTAGGAACAAGGCACGGCTGGTTGTTCAAGGGTATAACCAAGAAGAAGGGATCGATTATGAAGAAACCTTTGCACCAGTTGCTAGAATTGAGGCTATTCGAATCCTAATAGCGTTTGCAACTCATATGGAAATCAAGCTATATCAAATAGACGTGAAAAGTGCATTCCTAAATGGATACCTTAAAGAAGAGGTGTATGTCAAACAACCCCCTGGTTTTGAAAACAGTGAATTTCCTAACCATGTTTTCAAACTTGACAAAGCTCTTTATGGTTTAAAACAAGCTCCTAGAGCTTGGTATGAACGTTTGTCAAGTTTTTTACTTGAAAATAATTTTAGAAGAGGCAAGGTAGACAATACCTTGTTTCTAAAATCTAAGGGGGAACATTTATTGATTGTCCAAATATATGTTGATGACATTATATTTGGTGCAACTCATCATGATTTATGCAATGAATTTTTAAATATGATGAGGAGTGAGTTTGAGATGAGCATGATGGGTGAGCTTAACTTTTTCTTAGGCTTACAAATCAAGCAAACTCCAAACGGCACCATGATCCATCAACAAAAGTATATCAAGGAGCTACTTAAGCGTTTTGGGATGGAGTCGGCCAAATCCATAGACACTCCTATTTCTCCTTCAACCAAGTTGGTTATGGATGATGGGAGTCCCTCAGTTGAGGAGAAACTCTATAGGGGCATGATTGGGTCACTCCTATACCTAACCGCTAGTAGACCAGATATTGTTTTTAGTGTTGGTTTATGTGCCCGTTTTCAGTCTAATCCTAAGGAAACTCATCTTAAGGCTGTTAAACGGATACTAAGATATTTAAACATACACCCAATTTAGCTTTATGGTATCCTAGAGGTTGCAATTTTGATCTTGTTGGATATGCTGACGCTGACTATGCTGGATTCCTAGTTGATAGAAAGAGTACCTCAGGTATGGCTCACTTTCTTGGACCTTGTTTGGTATCTTGGGCTACCAAGAAGCAACATTCAGTTGCCATGTCCACAGCAGAAGCTGAATATGTTGCAGCAGCTTCATGTTGTGCTCAACTGTTGTGGATAAGACAACAGCTTAAGGACTTTTGTGTTGACACTGGATGCATTCCTATTTTTTGTGATAACACAAGTGCAATTAACATTGCCAAAAATCCATGTCAACATAAAAGAACAAAGCATATTGACATTCGACATCATTTCTTGAGAGATAATGTTGAAAAGGGTTTAATTTCTATGAATTTTTGCACAACGGAAAATCAAATTGCTGATATATTCACTAAGGCACTAGTTAGAGATCACTTTGAGAGAAATAGACTGGAACTAGGGTTGGTAAGAACACCCTGAGATACTTGTTTCCAAGACATGAACTAGGTTTGGTAAAAACAACCTCTACACCCTGTTCTTTCCCCTTGTTTGCAAATCTTATTAGCAACTGATGTGATTTATGTACAATGAGTGCATACACTCGAATTGCGTGCATTTTTTTTAATTTATACAAACAGTGCAGCATAAGGGGATGTACTAAGGATCACTGGAGCAGCTCTGCCACCCCTAGTACCAATGAGTCAAATCAAGATCAAACGGCGAAGAACAGGCAGGTATCTTGATCGAACGGAAAGAACAGGTTGTTCGATGCATATGGGAATGTGTTTTCTTTAAACCTCCTTCCTTACCAAGGCACACACCTTTAATGTTCTCATCCGTTGCAAACCTAGAGATCTTTAAAAGATTTTGGGTGCTCTCTCTCTCTTTAAATGCCCTGTTCTCAGTTCGTCTTTTCACCTGACTTCATCTCGCTCAAAAGCAAACCCTAATCTCTCTCCTCTAGCAACAATGGCTTCCAACAACACCTCTCACTCAAAAGCCCTGGTTCTTGCGTCCTCAATCCCTGCTCCCCCTCGCCCAATCCTGCACAAGACTTTCAGATTTTTGAAAAGCTTGTTCCTAAAGTCAGTCGGGATAGGGATGGACGATATTCCCTTCAATTATGGGAGGGAATTGGTGTTTCTTGTGGGGTCAGTTGCATGTCCCATTAAAGTAGAGTCGGAGGGTGCACCATCGGGGCCTCAAGACAAAATCTTGGAAACCCCTGAAGGGTTTAGTGATAATTTCGAACCCTGTTCTTTTGGGCTGTTTCCTAAAACAGTGCCAGAAACAGGGAAAGACTCTTTTAACGCCGTGTGTATGGAGGATCTGAATGTCGATTTCCAAGGGAATTCGAATGAGACATCAGAGGAGAGTCAGGAGAAGGATTCTCTCCCTGAGGCTGAACTCACTACTCCGGTTGCTCAAACCGGAGAGAAAAGGAAAAGGGTGAAAATAGTGGCCAGGCGCAGCAGAACGCCAAGAACAAGGCCACAACCAAGGTCTCAGCCCTCTCAAACTCCCTCTTCTCCAAAATCCTCCAAGCCTTCTCACAAATCTGCAAGAATAGCTTTTCAATCCGCTCCCCGTATCTCCAAACCCTCTGCTCCAATCATCGAGGAGATTTCCTCTTCTTCTACCGAGGGGTTCTCGAGTTCTGACTCTGAGAACACCTCTTCCAAACAGGGGACACCGGTGTTCTCCGAGTCCTCTGAAGATCAAACCCCTCAAAAATCAACCTCTAAACCTGCTGTGAAGTCCTCTCCTACAAACTCACCCCTCAAACGAAAGCCCAGAACAGCTCCCCTACCAGACGCTACCACCTCTGTTCCTCCTCCCAAACGCCCAAAGAAGTCCACTCCCTCTCCTATGTCTGACAAGCATGCGCAATTGCTTGAGCGCAATGTCGTCAGGGGGAAGGTAGTAAATGTACGTTTTTTCGAGGAATAGGGTCTGGGGGTGTTCCTGAACAAGTTGCGAGTCCAAGGCTGGCTCGACTTGTTTGCAAACACCCAGTTGGGTTGTTCTGTGCCTAAGTTGGCTGAGTTTTACGCCAACTACAGTGTCACCAAAGGGGTGGTGACAAGTTTTGTGAATGGGTAAGGCATTAAGGTTGATGCGCCCACACTTGGGAAAATATTAGGGGTGCCCTCACAAGGCTCTGCTGTGTATGTGAGGGAAGACAAGACTGTCCTGGCAACAGCCAGGCTCCTAGAGGTTTCCCAACGCCTCAGTCAGAAACAGGGCCTGAGAACACCCCTCTCGGTTAAGAAGGGTGAAATGACCTCCCTGCACCAACTACTGTTTATGTTCACCATCAAGAACATAATTCTGCGAGGTCAAGGGCGAAACTCAGCAGATGCCCTCGATCAATGTCTGGTGGACCTACTGGATCGGGAGGAACCAATAAACCTCCCTGCAATCATGATTCGCCACATAGGGCGAATTGCGAACACCACCTGAGCCCATGATCTTGGCTATGGGTTTCTGCTGACAAGGGTGTTTGAGCACTTTGGGATAGCGCTCACACAGAGAGTGGCGGCCCAAATCATTGATGAGATTGGGATTGACACCCTGCTAGGGTGTGGCTATGAGGTTGGCGAAGGGTCAGTCTCCAAACAGGGTCGTCGACCACCTCGACCACCTGTTTCCGGGCAATCTTCCATCAAGGTTGAGGCTGTTCTTGAGGACAATGCTCGCCTCAAGGATGAGCTCTCTGCCGTCAAGGCTGCTCTTGCTGAGGAACAAGCCCTGACCGCCAAACGCCATGAAGATTTGCTTGCCCTTCTCTCCACCCTTGCCCCCAGCATTCCTCCCCTGCAAACGAAACCACCCCCTGCTCCCTGATTGTCTAGGCTGGTCCCTAGTCTCCTCCTCCTCCTCTCTTAGTTTTGTTGTTTTGGCATTGTACTCCTTTTCTTTGCAATGACATATCTATTTGTAATGATTTATATGCTTTTCTTGCAACCGTCCTGTTGTTCTTGCTTTTTAATGATGCCAAAAGGGGAAAGAATAGTGTAACCTATTGACAAAGTATGACGAGTGAGCCTGACCTTGACTCGATAGGGTGGGTTGACCTCTAACTCCTTGACAAAGTATGACGAATGAGCCTGACCTTGACTCGATAGGGTGGGTTGACCTCTAACTCCTTGTACCTACGTGAATCCCTATCAGCATTTAATTTTTTTTAATATGGACACTTGGTTTGTCATCATCAAAAAGGGGGAAATTGTTGAATTAGCATATTCAGTTTTGATGACAACAAACCCAAGTGTAAAATGCTCTTAAGTAATGTTGCTCCAAACAAAGTTCTCCAAACAGGCATACACTGTTATTTTCAATATGTGTCTTAACTTGTTTGCTGAATGTTGAGAACAAGTCTTAAGAACAGGTCTCATACCTTGATGACTCACGCTCAAGTCAAGAACACCACCACGATGAGTTGATTGTGTGTTAAGATCAGTTTCTGAATTCAAGCAATACAAGAACAACCTGGCAAACAGGCTAGGTGTTTCAAGGACAATCCAGCAAACAGGCCTTTCTGAACTCAAGCGATACAAGAACAACCTGGCAAACAGGTTGGTCTAGGTGGTTGGGGCAGCGTATTCGTCTTGAACAAGATGACTGGATCTACAACAAGATGTCTTGGGTAATTTAGGTTTTATTTTTTAGACTCTTGTTAATATGCCAATCTTAAAAAGTCTCTAACTAACCACTCTTGAATTGGTTGCGATATTTGCTTCAGAACACCAAGTTTGAACAATCCTGTAAACAGGGTACCTAGGGTGTTTCTGAACTGCAACGGCCAAACTCGGTCACTTTGGAAAACTTATTTTGGTTGGCCAAAAGCTCTAATATATTTTGATAAAATTCCAAGACAGCAATTTAAGCTGTAGGAAATCTTTTGATATGAAAATCACTTGGGAGATTTGCAAAACTGATTTTGGAAAATATTTACCAAAACCGAAAATATTTCTCTCTTATCCTTTGGAAAGTGATTAATTCAAAATTCAAGCTGAGATTCTTTTCCAGGTATTTCACGGCTATTTTTAAGGGGAAAAGATAGTCTTTTATCCTCTAAAATCAAATCCCTACAATATTGGGAAACTCTATCCTCATTGGATCTTTTAGCCGTTGGAATTCTCTGTGTTAAGCAAAAATCTCTCTTTGCTAAAGATAGCTGATTTTATCACTTCTCCTTGTTTTTGACCGTTGGATTTTTTGTTTTAAAACTCAACATTTCACTCCCATTCAGAAAACGAGAAAAAACGAGAAACATACACAACATATGAAAAAAGGGAGAAGTGCAAAAGTGGTTTTTCTAGTGAGAAGAATTTTTTCGAGCTACTCTTGAGAAAAGAAAAACCGAGACAAGTTGTGTTTAAGCTGAGCTTTCAAGATATTGGCATACTAGGACCTCATTGTACCTTACATCTGCTTAAATCAGAAGCACCCCCGTAAGGTGTTTTGTAACCCTGATCTTGGATCAGAAAAGTGAGTGAGTGGTCCTCAGTCGTGTGGACTTTGGACGTGTCCAATCTGGTGAGATTTGGACGTGGTGTAACCTTTCTTAGAAAAGAAGGTTACGTGGTTGCAAGTTGTAACAAGGTGTGTTACATTTGTAACGTGTGAAGCCCGTTAGTGAAAGTGGTTAAATCCTAAACGAGGTAGGTCGTGGTTTTTCACACCTCAGTTGGGCTAGAGGTGTTTTCCACGGAAAAATTGTGTGTGCTTTATTTCCGCATTTATCTTGTTGATTTTCGCCTTTGAGCAAATTGAAAACATCTGGTTCAAACAAGTCAGAAGGTTGTTTGTAATTCAAGAACAACCTCTGCAATCAGGAGGGTGTTTGTCAGTAAGTACGCGAAAATCGAACACCACAATTCACCCCCCTCTTGTGGGTAAGTACTCCTAAATTCAACACTACCCACACAATGCCAAATAGCACACCATAAGCTACTAATTGTTATCACCATACATAAGGACTCATTGTAGTGTTCACCTCACACTGGTCCACCTCAAAGATATTGCCCCATAAGGTATTTCCTCATTTAGATGTTTACATCTAACTTGACACTGTAGTAATCCCTTAAGAAGTTGAAAATGGCATCCCCACATCAGGTTTTAACCATCACTGCACCCAAAAATAGGAATATTAATACACCGCAATAAGACTATCGAATCCTGGGGCAAAACGAAAAGAGTTTCGCCTAAAAACTGACTAAAACCCAGGCTTAAAGCCTTATAATAGATACTTGAAATGAGAAGAAGCACTTCAATAGCTCAACGGCCACACGCCGGAGTTTATAACTCAACGGGTCACACACCCGGAGTGCACAATTATAAAAATCTAAACAAATAAGAGGAATGAAACATACAACACAACTCCCAGATAAATGAGAGCATGCCTCACTAAGAGGTGACCTAAATGGTTCCGCACTCCACTTTGTTAATGCTTAAATCTCAAGAAATTACCAAATGATTGAGTTACCCAAATGAAAATGGTTCCTCCATACATGCCCATACATATGAACTTATAGGTAGTAGCTCATTTAACTGGTCCAACATAACTCATACACACCTTGATAGCTAACTTATAAACACTTGATAGCTCACAGTGGCCCTTAAAACCTAGCTCTGATACCAAATCTGTAACGCCCCCAAAATGCTAATGACATGATTTATGAATAACTACAGCGGAAGACCTAATAATAGAAGGCACTACCGCCGTCCTGATAACGGCAAGGCTCACTAAAACTATTTAATCTTGTAACTCATGTTCACAAACACAAAATCTATTAAATTGAAACACTTCAAGACCAAAATCCATAATAGTTCAACTTCAATACCATCAACTTAATCATACCATGAGCTAACTCGCACTCCATACTACACAAGTATATTGAATATAGACCCAACTTGACCCTAAGGTTGATTCCAACATTCATCTTATGCTGAATCCACTGTGAGCATATGATGACTTCCAAAAGGGCTTGCTAAAAGGAGAAACATGTGATACTTCATCACCTAAAATGAAAAACGTGAAAACAATTCGGAAATGTGAGCAAAAACTCAGTACATGCATTCCTGTATTGTAAAATGAGCACAGAAACACTATTGATGGGTACCCGCCTTTGCAATTCATTTAGTTTACAATAACAATGAAAATGAAACTAATATGAAACTGAATTGCTCATTATTATCTGGATGTGAATCCCTTGCAATGATATGATCTATACATAGGTGTACACTTGCTAATTCGATGAAAAGTTAGGCTGAAGCTGTGCGGGTAAATGACGGGCTAATGCCCTATAGATGATAACTGACGGGGCCACATTCATTGATAAACTCATTAATAGTTGTAACTTGATAAATATGATCTACTTTCTGAAGATATAGACAATGGACGTACCTTGAGTCTTTAAAAATATCATCTGACTTGATAAAAGTCAGCTATTTCATAAATATCATCTGACTTGAAAAATATGTTCTGACTTGATAACACTTATGCATAATGGGGAACGATAACTAGGCCTCGACTTTGTTTCATAAATGTCATTGTAAGTATCTGTAGTCAGTAAATGATCTTTACTCACATAATTGAGTAAGTAAAAGTATGTGTAATAGAAATTGAGTAATTAAATGGTATACATAACTTGAGTATTGCAATATAACTTCAAAACTGAATTGGTGAAAGTAATTAAATTTGATATAAAGTAAATGAAAGTAAAATGCACAACTGATGTACCTCCCGAGGGTTAATGCTAAAACTCAATTGAAGAGTGAAAGCTTAAAACCAAGAGAGAATACAATCAATAAAAAACCAAGGAAAGTGGGACGTAATATGCTGGTTGTGAGGCAGCAAACACGTGAGATAGGATGGGTTTTAGAATCAAGGGATTCTAAATGATAAAAGAAAAGAAGGAAACACCAAAGAACACTAAGGGGAATCACACGGGTTTGTGAGGTCCGAATGAACACCTTAAGCAATTCAAGTTGTTTCAAAGGGTTTGGATAGTCTAAACTCTTACTTAGATACAGAAACACCACTAAGTTTGAGTTTAGGGCCCTTAACCTCAATTAGGATACAGAAACATCACCTAATTAAGAGTTAAGACTTACTTGATCACCACTTAGTTCGGCCTAAACTAAGATAAGCAAGTGAAGCGTTTGGTTGCACTAAGGCACGAAAGCACAAAGCTCTCAAAGAGGTTTTTGATTCAATTCTGATTCAAGTATATCGTACAAGGGAGGGCTGTGTACATGCTTAAATACAAGGCAAACAAGCACACACACAAGCACCTTGACCTTTCCCTCCTAGTGAGGAAAGGTATTAAGAGCTAATATAAACCGGTTAAGCTTAATCTAAGTACAAAGCTTGCTTAAACTAATCTAAATACATCCAAAGCTTAAAGTAAAGTAATACTAATGCTTATTATACATTAATCCACTTATACTTAAGCTTAAACATGCTGAATAGCTAGCTGAATTCCCATTGGACAGCCGTAAAGTGGAGCTTGACTTTTGTCTAGCCAATAGCATACAAGAGACAACTCCTTTGCTGCTTTTGCCTTCTATTGGTTGTTCTTTTCAAGAGGAACTCCTTTTGCAGCTGAGTATTGAGCTTCTAGACACCTAGGGACGTGTGCCACTCAGCATTGGAAGCAACCAAACCAAAGGAAACCCACTTGAGAAGAAAAACTAGCTGCTGCTGTAAACTGGGTTGTGCTGGCAGAATGCAGGGTCTGATTGCAGGCCACCTTTCCCAGGGCAAACATGGTCATAACTTGTCTTGCCACACATGGTTAGAAAGCGAGAAGTCCTCTAACAGCTCCAAGTGGAATTACTCAATTTGGAGTTCATTTGCCTGGTGAAAATATCAAAATGGCCAGGCTGGTCTGAATCGGGTCTCAGTTTGTGCGGTTTGGAAGATTGACCTGGTTCTTCACCTTCCACTTGACTTAACTCAATTTTATCACTTGGACCATGTAGCTAACATCTTGAGGACCCAAAATATGTAAAAATATAAGACTTATACCAAAATATAGCTTAAGAAATGAAAAGAACAATACCGGGTACATTCTGACCCTGCTAGGCAGTTTTGACACCTTGGGATTATTTGCTAATTTGAATGGGTTAATGAAGTGCAAATGGGATGAACCTTGATCTGGTGCAAAGCTAACTTCCTAAACTTCAATCCCAATGAAAAATATTAGACAAACCCTTAGGATGATTGAGTAATAAAGCACACAAAAACGGGTTAGCTGCTGAAATTAACCCTTGCCCTGCAGTTTCAATGCTTAAACAAAACTTGGTTGATTTATTCATCCTTTAACTAGCATAATGAAATTACCTAATTGATTTGCTTCCTTCTTAAATCAAGGGAATGGAGGGATATCCATCATACTCCCCTTGTTAAAAATGATTTGCCCTCAAATCAGATTAGGTAAAGAATTCCTCTTCTTGCTTCGTTTCTGGCTGAAATAAAATCAACCATGAAAACAAGTGTCTTTTGATCTTAGAGACTCTTATTCTTGCGTTCCCCTTGCTAATTTGAATGGTGTGCAAAGGGGACTCTTCAAATGTGCTTTGAACCATTTCCTCAAATGCTCTTAACTCAAAATTAGGAACTTTTAGTAATAGTTCTGCAATGGATTGACAGAAATTTGGGTTGAGTGTTTTAGGTGTGGGTGGAGTGGGAAAAAAAGAGGGTGGTTCATGAAAAGTGGTGGGAAGGCTAAGATGCTCATGGCTTCTAGGTGGATGGTGGGCGTTTAAAGTGAGCATATCACCTTTATTTGCCTCTACCAATGTCTCCTCTAGAGTTTCTTCAAGTTCATCCTCATTAGTTTGATAATCACTTGAAACTCTCTCCAAAAGAGGCTTTTCTCCTTCTTTAGCTCTTTTCTCATCTTCTTCTTGGTTCTCCTTTTGATATTTTATCAGGCAAGCCTTGTCTTCTTCCTCATTCTCTTCCTCCATTGCTGCTTCCCATTCGGCCAAGGTGACTATTTCCTTGTTGGGGCAGACCGAGGGTGTGTGACCAAGACCTTGACACTTAGAGCACCTTTTGTTTGGAGGAACTAGGCTTTCCCCGAACATCAACTCATGTTGTCTCATGAGTGCATCAAATCTTTCTTCTAAGCTCATGTTAAAACTCATGGTAGAACAGGATGCGTATGAGGCTGATTTGTGGATGTGTTTTGGGGAGTGTGTTTGGATTGAGTTTGGGAGCGTGGGGTTCAGGCAAGGATCTAAACTTGCTCTGATACAAAATATGATGTACCTCCCGAGGGTTAATGCTAAAACTCAATTGAAGAGTGAAAGCTTAAAACCAAGAGAGAATACAATCAATACAAAACCAAGGAAAGTGGGACGTAATATACTGGTTGTTCGGCAGCAAACACGTGAGATAGGATGGGTTTTAGAATCAAGGGATTCTAAATGATAAAAGAAAAGAAGGAAACACCAAAGAACACCAAGGGGAATCACACGGGTTTGTGAGGTCCGAATGAACACCTTAAGCAATTCAAGTTGTTTCAAAGGGTTTGGATAGTCTAAACTCTTACTTAGATACAGAAACACCACTAAGTTTGAGTTTAGGGCCCTTAACCTCAATTAGGATACAGAAACACCACCTAATTAAGAGTTAAGACTTACTTGATCACCACTTAGTTCGGCCTAAACTAAGATAAGCAAGTGAAGTGTTTGGTTACACTAAGGCACGAAAGCACAAAGCTCTCAAAGAGGTTTTTGATTCAATTCTGATTCAAGTATATCGTACAAGGGAGGGCTGTGTACATGCTTAAATACAAGGCAAACAAGCACACACACAAGCACCTTGACCTTTCCCTCCTAGTGAGGAAAGGTATTAAGAGCTAACATAAATCGGTTAAGCTTAATCTAAGTACAAAGCTTGCTTAAACTAATCTAAATGCATCCAAAGCATAAAGTAAAGTAATACTAATGCTTATTATACATTAATCCACTTATACTTAAGCTTAAACATGCTGAATAGCTAGCTGAATTCCCATTGGACAGCCGTAAAGTGGAGCTTGCCTTTTGTCTAGCCAATAGCATACAAGAGACAACTCCTTTGCTGCTTTTGCCTTCTATTGGTTGTTCTTTTCAAGAGGAACTCCTTTTGCAGCAAAGTATTGAGCTTCTAGACACCTAGGGACGTGTGCCACTCAGCATTGGAAGCAACCAACCCAAAGGAAACCCACTTGAGAAGGAAAACTAGCTGCTGCTGTAAACTGGGTTGTGCTGGCAGAATGCAGGGTCTGATTGCAGGCCACCTTTCCCAGGGCAAACGTGGTCATAGCTTGTCCTGCCACACATGGTTGGAAAGCGTGAGAAGTCCTCTAACAGCGCCAAGTGGAATTACTCAATTTGGAGTTCATTTGCCTAATGAAAATATCCAAATGGCCAGGCTGGTCTGAACCGGGTCTCAGTCTGTGCGGTTTGGAAGATTGACCTGGTTCTTCACCTTCCACTTGACTTAACTCAATTTTATCACTTGGACCATGTAGCTAACATCTTGAGGACCCAAAAAATGTTAAAATACAAGACTTATACTAAAATATAGCTTAAGAAATGAAAAGAACAAAACCAGGTACATTCTGACCCTGCTGGACAGTTTTGACACCTTGGGATTATTTGCTAATTTGAATGGGTAAATGAAGTCCAAATGGGATGAACCTTGATTTGGTGCAAAGCTAACTTCCTGAACTTCAATCCCAATGAAAAATATTAGACAAACCCTTAGGATGATTGAGTAATAAGGCACACAAAAACGGGTTAGCTGCTGGAATTAACCCTTGCGCTGCAGTTTCAATGCTTAAACAAAACTTGGATGATTTATTCATCCTTTAACTAGCATAATGAAATTACCTAATTGATTTGATTCCTTTTTAAATCAAGGGGATGGAGGGATATCCATCAACAACAGTGAGATAAATGAGATTACAAAGGAAAAGGCCTTGATGGTGACAAATGAGGGAGTGGTTGTGGCCTTTTCTGAGATAGGTTACTGATACGGGTTTAAGGCTCGCTGATGTATAGCTTGGTTCAAGATAACAACGGGTACACTAGATTGGCTTAATAAATACACTTGGTACATCCTGAATTGAGTAGATAATAGAGGTTTGAGGCCAAGAGAGATATGTCTTGGTTAAAAATAGCATAAACTGCAATAACTTGATATGATAAATATGGTTTCTGAGTCACGACTCTCTCCACTTCTCATATTTTAGTCATAAATCTATTAGATATAGAATTCCACCCCAAATGAGTCATTGAACTCAATAGAAGCTATTAAGCTCACTAAGCTTGGTATTTTCTTTATAAAATTCATAATTGATTCAAAGCTCATAGAACAGGCTCTCAAATTGTATATTTGTCTTCTTCTTTCTCCTTAATCAAGCTAAAAGCTCCATGAAAGTCCATGAACATTCATTTCCCCCCTTAAATAACCTTGCTTGGCCCAAAATACACAAAATGAGTGCATGATCAATCTCGCTTAATATTTATTATTACTCTTTACACAATTACTCAAAATACTTCCAAAAATCACCAAATTCAAAATACTCAACCAAAATTTATGAAATGTTATAGGAAATTCAAAAATGATATGAACAATCCATAGTACAATTTTCAAAATTTCCTCCAAGCATACGCTGCATAGAAATTGCAATAACGGTCTAATTTACCCTAAAGCAGGTTAGTTCATTTCAAAAATTTATAACTTTCATTCTTGACTTCAAATGGAGACCTGAGATCCCAATATGAAAAGATTAGGAAGTCCTAAAAAACTTTCATTTACAAGAGAAAATATGATTCCTACAATAGGATTCCCAAAATGGGGCTAAAATACAAGTGTCAGTTTTTAGTTCATTCTGTGCAGTTTCGGTAAAACGACGATAACTTTTTCCACAGACCTCGGATTAAGGCGATTCAAGAGGAATTTAAAAGATAACACACCGAAATATCTACCTACCAAAAATTATAATTTTTCAATGGGCCAATGATTGCCAGTTTAATCGTGAACTTTGCCTTGTTTTGCTGAAATTTTCAGCCTCACTGTTTTGACTTTTCCCTCTCTTTTTCATATAAATCCTCACTTGAAATCATTCCAAATCACCAAAAACCTCATCATAATCATCAATAAAACTAAATGTTATAAAATCAAATACAAATCAATCCATAAACATGGTTTTAACTTAAGCTTGCATGAACATGATCATACCTGAACCTGAGCATGATTCAAGCTCAACTTCACCATGATCAACCCCAAAATAACTCTTATTTCTTATCAAAATATCATGATCAATGATCACGAACATCAAAAGAAGAATCAAAACTAAAATAAAAATCAAAACCAATAAGATCAAGTTACAAGGTTACTCACTTTGATTTAAAATAAGTAGAGTTGGAGATGAGGTTTAGTAGTTTTGACGATGCAAGGGGTAGCTTGAGGTATTAGGATGTCGGGAGGTGTCGGAGATTGCCAGAGCTAGCTGGAAAAGTGGTCGAAAATCAGCCAGAACGGTGGCTGGAGCTGTTGCCATGGGGGAGAAAGAGAGGAGAGAGAAAATGGAGTTTTTGGGTTGATTTGTGTTTGTTTTGACTAATCTAACTCTTGGCTGAGATTTTACCTAGAAAAGTTACTATTTAGCTAATCATGGTTAAGCTTAATAATGGTAATTAGTTAGATTAATAAGCAAACTTGTTAGGCTTCAAATTGGCCCAAAAAAATTGGATTTGGGAATAAAGCGCTTCGTAATGATAACATTTTTGAGTAACTCAAACCTAAATTTTTGTAATGTTATAAAAATAATAATAACAATAATAATAATAATAACAATAATAACAATAATAATAATAATAATAATAATAATAATGATAATGATAATTTCTTAGATCATAATTATTGAGGCCTATTATCGATTCACCCGATATTCAATTAATCAACAAAACTTGAATTAACAATCAATAAAACTCGAATTGTAAAATGGGACTCAAATGAAATATTCTCCAACCAGGATGATTAAATACAATAAATGAAAGTGAAAAATTTGAATGACATAAGGTAATTCGGTAAATATATAAATTGAGTGCAATTGAATTAATAAACATGATTTGGTTAAGCAAATAACCATGAGTGATTAAATCCATAAACATGATAAAATAAATGAATAAACATGATTAATTAAATAAATAAATACGATTTAAATAAATAAATATGGGTTAGAGTCGGGTTAATACATTTTTGGTCGGTGTTGTGTGAGGAGGGAGCGTGTTTTGTGATTGACCGTAATCGTGTAGTCTGCGAGGCCATGTGTGGCTTATTATGCTGAGTTGATTATGAAGTGTTTGAATTTGTTATGTGCAAACTCCCTTTCCTTTTATGTCATTAAGTTTCATCTTGCGAGTGAGGGTGAGTTTTAAAAAGGAAGTTTTCATGGTTATAACTAATAGCAGCCATAACTATTAGCAAACGATAGCCTATTTTAACCATACGAATAAAGTTTTGAAAGTGAACTCGCTTGAATGGGGGAATCCCTAAGGAATTTAAATAAAAAGAGAGTGCGTTGTATGAAAAAGGATTTCGCTATGAGAGGCAGCAAACTTATTAGCCGTTATGGCCATACGCTTAAAATTGGCTAAGATATTGTGCTTAGGGACAATAAGATAGGAGTGAACCTGCTTAAACGGGGGAATCTCTAACCTAGGCAGTAATCCCAGTAGTGGGAAGTCCTGGAGACCCTGACGAGGGTTAAGGTCCAAAAGTTTGTTACCATTCCGGGAGAAAGAGCTTTGCATGAGCGATAGTCTCACTAAGGGTTGAGAATAGATCTCACCCAACCAACACATTCTGATGATCTTATACCCAGAGTATTTTCCTAATAAGTAACAAAAGCAGTCGCCATTTCGCCTTTTTAAATATTTCAGAAAGAAAGTTTTTAAGGGTCTTTAAAGGACCAATATGAAAGCGATTCTTTTAAGAGTATGAGCCTCAAAGAGGCTAAGAAAAGAGCTTTATGAGCCTTAAGAGGCTAAGAAAAGAGTTTTTATGAGCCTAAAGAGGCTAAGTAAAGTGTGTTCAGAAAAAGAAATAGGGATTATTGTGCATATCATGTGATTAAGATTCTAAGTGCAGTATGAATGAAATTTCAAGTGCAGCATGGCTATATCCTTGTAAAGCATCGAACATATGAGCTTGAATGTACATGTTTAGCTAAAGAAAGCTTGCATAATCTTTACTTCATGTGTTTAAGCATATCGTATGAGTGAATTAGATAGATATAGCATAAATCACAAATTATGTCACATAACCTATGAAAGAAAGTTCTGTGCTTAGCCTTGTTGGTTGGTTATGTGTTTGACTACTTGTTAGTAAAGGAATTTAGTCATTCAGGGACCTAGAAATGGGTTTGAGTGGTTAGAATGAGGTTTATGGATAGTAATCCTTCCTTGAGGACTATGATTGCCTAATATGATAGTAAAGTATGAATACGTGATATGTGACCATTAAAGATATTACTGCCTGCAACGGTTTTGGTTTTAAGGAGTTGGGGAATACTCACTGAGCATGTGGTTGCTCATCCCATTACTCTTTCCCCTTTTTTCCCCAGGTTTGCATTATGACAAGTAGAAGCCAAGTCCCTTATGCCAAGATAGAGTTTATGCTTGCTTGCAGGGTGTCTTGTGTGCCCATTTGAAGGCGGTCTTACATATTCAATGAATTCATGTAATGTATTCCTAGAATTATAAACGTTTATGAACAGGTATTGTAGTTTACATAGTGCATTCGGTTTAGGAATCGCTCTGTATGGCCATGTGAGCCAACCATCTAATTTATCAGTTGTCTTTTTAGCTAAAATTAGTTACGTTTTGGGATGTAAATCCCAGTACTCCGGTTATGTGAATCGTTGAATTGTATCTTTCATTTCTTCTATATTGATGAACTATATCGTTTGATGTACTCCGAGCGAGTTGCTCGTTAAGTTATGAACTCCAGCGTGCAGCCATTGAACTTATTTGAGAATGTTTTACACTTCTGTTGATTACAGGAGTTTATTGTAAGGCTTTTTGCCTAGAAATGGTCAGTTTTTAGGGAAAACTCTATCCGTTTTGCCCCGTCAAGTTAAGTAAGAAGTTAGAAAAACGTAACACTCCTAGCCATAGGGGCTGGGGATGTTACATGATGGTATCAGAGTAAGGTCCTGTGATCATAGGCCGTGACCTCAGTCCTGCATTTCATTTAGTTATCTAGGAATGTGTTCACGATGATGTGATATATGCTTGCTTTGGTGTCCAAATGGGAGTTTTATGTGAATGCTAGCACGTTTACCTAGTTAGGTGCGGCTTGAGTGAGCTCATTAATCGAGTGAATGAACGAATTTCTAAGAGTATAAGCCAAATAACTGGTATTCTTATGAATAAGTTAAGTGTTAGCTCAATCAAAGTTGTTTCGCTTACATGCCTTGGTGATTTTAATTGAAAGTTTAAAGAGCGTATGATTTGAATTCAAGTGATTGGAAAAGGCTTAACTCCAAGCTCATCTTTACCCCTAAAGTACAATTTGCTCCTTGGGCCGCATAATGGAATGAGTAGACGTACTCAAAGGTTGGTGAAGAGAGAGCTAAAAGCAGTTGAACTATTTTCTTTTGAAATCCTAAGGACCTCGAAAGTCAAAGTCTTCCAATTAGTTAGTTAGGGCTGCACTTTCACATTAGAAACCTTTCTAATTGTTTGATTTGGTCTTATTGTTGCAACCGAAGACTCGCATTTACTTTACAATAATGCTTGGGTTATCCCTACGAGCTTAGCTCTCTGTGTGTAATCAAATGACTTTGAGTGTTCACATGCCAAGGTGTATGCATTATCGGATGTGTTAATGATGATTTGTTGCAAGTGATTGGAGGCAGCTTTCTATGACTGAAAATCTCACTAGGTGGTGCCCCCTATATGTGAATTTGGAATTGTAGAAATTGAATCAGATTTCGATATGCTTGGATAGAAATTAAGCAATAGTAGTGCATTTCTCTTGACCATTGCATGAAAATGATCCTTATTGTCTAGCGCGATGCTTGTTACCACCTGTACAATGGTCTTGATGTCCTATGTGAAATTGGTAGTGTCCTGACTATATCAAACCCCAATACACCCAGAAAGAGCAAGGTAGAAAGAACCTCGCAGACTTTGGGATTGTTGTACCATCTCTATCACCCTCTTAGCTCCTGGGAAACGACCCATACTTTACCAATGTCTTCTTAAGCACTACCACAAAGTGGATGAGCCGGAATGCCCTATACTAGGAGATAGAGCCCCCCCATTTATATTTAGAGTTCCTTGGACCTTCGCAATTACCTTTTTGAGGAAAATGCATTACCAAACCTCAATGTAGATCTGTGAGACTAATAACGCCGTTGTTCTTACCGTTGTTAGTTGATTGATGGCTAACTCCATACAGTTTGGAGAAATCTCGAGGCATAACCTCGACCTTAGGTTTTAAATAAGGGTTGTATTCACGTATACTTGCCTAGATGTCATTTCATAAAACCCTATTGGGAGCCCATATAATTGCTTAGGACCATTATGCGCGGTTATTCAAGTGTCTTGTGAATGATTGGCTCAGTAAATGCATATCTTAGTATTTGCTTGACTTAAGTTGGTTTAGTATGCCACTTGATTATCCAGATGAATTAAGTTTCGTAATACTCGGCATGACATGACCTCTAACTCGTTGTTTGCATTCCGTTAATTCAATGATTTCATGTTATAGCTGAGTAACTGCATACATCCGTATCTAAAGCATGATGAGATGACCCTAGAAACCTGCATTCACATATTCTTACCTCTATATGTTTGATCAGAGTAGTGCAGCGGTAGCATGTAGGCCTATAAGCCACAGGCCCCAGGATTCATCTAGGAGCATACCCATTCATTTGTACGAACCTATGACTTAAGGGATGATCGGTCCTAAAGTGGGGACTTTAGGGAAAGCCTCACCACCGTCAAAACCATCGACTTACATTCTTACCATAGCATTTCCTTCTCAAAGTTGTTCTTATCGTTATGTTATGCTAGTTCATGCTATTCATGATTCTTGATCTTTAATGCTCTGTTGTTAACCCTACATGATGTCAATGTAATTTTGAATGCTACTTCAAGTTCCTTCATTGCAATATAGCGTAATTTGGTATCCCTGCTACCTTAGTGTAACGTGGTAACTTTCTAGTAAATGATTTAACCTTAGATTAACCTAATATCTTCATGCTTTTGAATGAACCTGACTAAGTTGACTGCCCTCATACGATTTTGAAATGCCCTGTCTAAGTTACCATGAATGGAAGACCTAAAAGTTAGTTGAAATTGATATATATAAACATAGGAGTCTTAGTTGTGCATGCTTCCGTTTAGTAAATTGCCATCATGTTACTTACACTTCCTAGGCTTGAGAATGCAGAACTGCTAATACTATGCGATGCTATGCGATACTGTTGTGCTTAAGTGATCCTACGTGGTGCTATGTGATGTTTTTATTACTCTAATGTGTTATAGGAATCTCCATGCTAACCATTGTGACCCTAAAGGTGGCTGAATTCATGTTTTATAATGAGACTACTTGTATATGACCTTGAGGTGTCAACTGTCCAATTGTCCTTCCTTTAAACTTCAATTCATAGCAATGCATGTACATAGGGTTGTTGTTTACGAGGTAGATTCAGTCTAGATTATCGAAAGTCTATGTTAATTTTTTTTTTTAAAAAAAACAAGCTTAATATGGTTGTCCATGCCAACTCATTTACCCCTCTTCAATATGATTTGTCCTCGACGCCTGAATAGAGAGAGTACACGCTTGAAGAGGATTGGTGAGGAGGAGACTGGATACCATAAGCCTTTTTCCGGTTTTCAACTAATTATAGGACAAGATTTTAGATTATAGTGTGAGTTATGTAGATTGTGTCATGTGTGTGACTATGTGCACATTTTAGGTACGACTAAACATAGTTTAAGAATTTCATGGACGAAATTCTTTTAAGGGGAGAAGAATGTAAGACCCGCGTTTTCTATTTTATGTTAAGTTGGCTGTCCTTCCTTCTACGTTACAAAATTCCTATCTTTATTAAATATATAAGTTAAATTATTATTTATGTGCTTATGTGAGCGATAATTTTATTTAAAAGAATTTTTTGTCGCTATTTATATTATTATTGTTATCATTAATTATTTAGAAAATTCTTGAGTTAATACAAACTCATGCCTTCAAAATCGTTAATCGTTTTACTTAGTTGGTTCCTCGAATTTAATTAGGACACCGGTTTAGGACGTTTCAGTCCGAGCTCAGACTGAATATTAACGAATTTGGGATCGGGAACCTAGTTATAGTAGCTTTTGAGCAAAAAAGAAACCCAAAAAAAAAACCAAAAGGGGGCCGAAGCCCCTTTCTTCAGCCAAAACCATGACAAGGGGGGTTCCTCTGGAGCCCAGCCCTGTGAACCACCATGAAGAGAGAGAAGACAGAATAAGGGAGAGATCAAGGAGGAGAGAAGCAACCGGTCAGACGACGGGGGTGGCGACGCCATGCCGGCGACCACCTGGCTCGCACAAGCAAGCTGCGGCCCCCCTCTATGGCCCACTGAAATCAGAAAGAGAGATAAAGAGGGAGATGCAAGGGCATGGGAGAGAGGTGAGCACCGTGCACCACCACCACAGTGACCACCATCGGTCGGCCACCCACCAGTGACGATGGTGTTGGGGAGCCACCGACTCGCATATAAACAGTGAGGTTGTGAGTAATTTGGGCTGCGAAGGTCGACGGTCACCGGTTGTCTCTGGCGACGACACAAACCGATGAAGAACCGAACCCGACTCAGATGCACCTAAACCAAACCCCAAATCGGGTCCTAAGTGTGGATTCGAGGTGGGTGTTTCTCGCCTCCTAAATATTAGTAATTTCAAAAATATTTTAGCCCTTAAGTTGTGATGTATGTCAGTTTGGGATTAGTTAGATTAATTGAGATTATGCATGTTTTATGAGATTATGCATGTTCTATTTCAGCTGAATTTAGTTTAAATCGATGTATGTTAAGTTTAGTTAGTTCATGCCTAAAAGTGACTTCGAAATAACCTGACAATGCCTTGAATCAATATATGCTAGTTTAGTTAATTAATCTTTGAAAATTGCTTCGAATCGATATATGTTAGTTTAGTTAATCCATGCTTATAATTGGCTTTGAAATAACCTAAGAATGTTTCGAATCGGCGCCTGTTAAGTTAAGTGATTCAAAATGACTTCGAAACAAACTAAGAATGCCTAAAGCTAATACATGCCGAATTGGTTAGCTCTCAATTAAAAGTAACCCTGGAAACGACCTAAACATGTTCTAAATCGATACTTTTAAAGTTAGTTCATTCATGTTTAAAAGTAACCTTTCAAACAACCTAAGCATGCTTTGATTTATCGCTTGATAAGTTAGTTCGATCATGTTTAAAAGTAGCCCTCGAAACAACCTAATGTGCTTTAAATTGATGTACATTGAATTAGTTGACGCATGCTTGGAGATGTTCTCAAAACAACCTAAGAATGTCTTTAAATGATTTATGTTAAGTTGGTTAGTCACGCTTTGGAAATGACATGAACTTGGCATGCTTACCTCCTATTCGCAAGTTATAAAGGTAGGCTAGTTTCATGCCTTGTGAGTTTATTTCAGTTCGTTAAGTACTTATTTCAAGTTAATGCAATATATATGTATATATGCTTATATATGCTGTATCGAGCTGCTGGATGGTTGTTGCTCACTCGGTAAGTTTATACGTAGCTATTTCATCTTGACTGTTATGATAATATGCTATGGTTATGGAATTGAAAATCAATTTGGTAGTCGGATGGCTTGGGGATGAACTAATGAGGATTTTGAGGTTCTTTGTGGTCGGTGTTATGTGAGGACGGAGCCTGGGTTGTGATTGACCGCAATCGTGTAGATTACGAGGCCATGTGTGGCTTATTCTGCTAAGTTGATTATGAAGTGTACGTGCAAACTCTTTTTCCGTTTATGTCATTAAGTTTCATCTTACGAGTGAGGGTGAGTTTAGGAAAGGACGTTTTCATGGTTGTAACTAATAGTAGCCATAACTATTACCAAACAATGGCCTATTTTAACTACACGAATACAGTTTTGGAAGTGAACTCGCTTGAATGGGGGAATCCCTAAGGAATTTAAATAAAAAGAGAGTGTGTTGTATGAAAAAGGATTTCGCTATGAGAGGCAGCAAACTTATTAGCCATTATGGCCATACACTTAAAATTGGCTAAGATATTGTGCTTAGGGACAATAAGATGAGAGTGAACCTGCTTAAATGGGGGAATCTCTACCCTAGGGAGTAATCCCAGTAGTGGGAAGCCCTAGAGACCCTGACGAGGGTTAAGGTCCAAAATTTTGTTGCCATTCCGGGAGTAAGAGCTTTACATGAGCGATAGTCTCACTAGGGGTTGAGAATAGATCTCACCTAACCAACACATTCTGATGATCTTATGCCCAAAGTATTTTCCTAATAAGTAACAAAAGCAGTCGCCATTTCACCTTTTTAAATATTTCAGAAAGAAAGTTTTTAAGGGTCTTTAAAGGACCAAGAGTGTGAGCCTCAAAGAGGCTAAGAAAAGAGCTTTATAAGCCTTAAGAGGCTAAGAAAAGAGTTTTTATGAGCCTAAAGAGGCTAAATAAAGTGTTTCAGAAAAAGAAAGAGGGATTTTTGTGCATATCATGTGAATAAGATTCTAAGTGCAGTATGAATGAAATTTCAAGTACAGCATGGCCATATCCTTGTAAAGCATCGAACATATGAGCTTGAATGTGCATGTTTAGCTAAAGAAAGCTCCTTGCATAATCTTTACTTCATGTGTTTAAGCATCTCGTATGAGTGAATTAGATAGATAAAGCATAAATCACGAACTATATCACATAAGCTATGAAAGAAAGTTCTGTGCTTAGCCTTGCTGCTTGCTTATGTGTTTGATTGCTTATTAGTAAAGAAATTTAGTCATTCAAGGACCTGGAAATGGGTTTGATTGGTTAGAATGAGGTTTATGGATAGTGATCCTTCCTTGGGGACTATGATTGCCTAATATGATAGTAAAGTATGAATACGTGATATGTGACTATTAAAGATCATACTGCCTGCAACGGTTTTGGTTTTAAGGAGTCGAGGAATACTTACTGAGTGTGTGGTTACTTATCCCATTACTCTTTCTCCTTTTTCCCTAGGTTTACATTATGACAAGTAGAAGCTAAGTCACTTGTGCTAAGATGGAATTTATCCTTGCTTACAAGGTGTCATATGTGCCCATTTTAAGGGGGTCTTGCATGTTTAATGAAGGCATGTAATGTATTCCTACAATTATAAATGTTTGTAAATAGGTATTCTAGTTCATGTAGTGCATTCGGTTTAGGAATCACTCTATATGGCCATGTGAGCCAACCATCTAATTTGTTAGTTGTCTTTTTAGCTGAAATCAGTTACGTATTGGGATGTAAACCCTAGTACTCCGGTTGTGTGAACCATTGAGTTGTATCTTTCATTTCTCCTATATTAATGAACTATATTGTTTGATGTACTCTGAGCGAGTTGCTCGTTGAGTTATGAACTCCGGCGTGTAGCCGCTGAGCTTAGTTTAGAATTTTTTACACTTCCGTTGATTACAGGGGTTTATTGCAAGACTTTTAGCTTGGAAATGGTCAGTTTTTAGGGAAAATTCTGTCTGTTTTGCCCCGTCAAATTAAGTAGGAAGTTAGGAAGCATAACGCTTCTAGCCATAGGGGCTGGGTTTGTTACAGTTTATTTATTTGATTACCTCATGTTCATAATTTTTTTATCTCATATTTATTTTTCGCATTTATTATCTCGGTGGAAAAATTTTATTTGGGCCCTCATTTGGCAATTCGAATTTTATTTGTTTATTTAATTGATTAACGAAAACTTTGGAAGAATTGATAGCAGTCTCTAACAAGTTTAATCTAAGTAATTTATTTTGTTTTCCATAACATTACAAAGATTTAATTTTTAGTTTTGTAAAAATGTTATCGTTACGAAGTGTTTTATTCTCGAACCCAACTGATTTCGGTCATTTTAAAGCCCAACAAGTTTGCCTATTAATCTAACTACCTACCATGGTTAAGCTTAACCATGGTTAGCCCAAAAGATTACTTTACTAGTTAAAAACTCAGCCACGAGAGTTAGATTAGTCAACAAAATGCAACTCAATCCAAAACTCCATTTTTTCTCTCCTCTTTCTCTCCCCACATGGCAGCAGCACAACCCACTACCAAGCTGATTTTCAGCTAGTTTTTCGGTCAGTTCCGGTGATCTCCAACCCCCCGACATCCTTGTACTCCTAGCCACCATCATCCATCATTAAAATCACTAAATAACACCTCCATCTCTACTTATCTTCAAGCAAAGTGAGTAATCTTGAAACTTGATCTTATTAGCTTTGCTTTTTATTTTAGTTTTGATTCTTGTTTTGATGTTTATGATCTTTGATCATGTTATTTTGATAAGAAATAAGAGTTATTTTGGTGTTGATCATGGTGGAGTTGAGGTTGGATCATGCTAGGGTTAGGGTTAATCCTTAACCATGCAAGCTTGATGTTAAAGTGTTGGATTTTGATTGTTTTATCTTTGATTTAGCCATGTTCTAATATGTTGGTGTTTATGATGATGTTTTTGGTGATTTCAAATGAGTTAGAGTCTAGGGTTGTGGTAAGTAATGTATGGTTTGGATTAAACTAGCCTTAAGCTTGGTTTATGTGTGTATTCGATTGAAAAGTGATTTTTATTGGATATGATTATGAAGTGAATTTGAGTGTGGTGATCTTGTATGCTATTGGGATGGACCAAAGCTTGGTTACATGCTTTTAAGGAATGTTTTAAGTTGAGGATTTGTGTAAAAAGGAGAGGAAAAAGCTAAAATAGTGAGAGGTACAAATTTTAGGAAAACAGGACAAATTTCACGATTAAACCGGTAATGATTGGTCCATTGGAAAATTATGATGATTGGTGGGTAGATAGTTTAGTATGTTAGCGTTCAAATGCCTTTTGAATCGCCTTAATCTGAGGTCTTTGGAAAAAGTTATGGTCATTTTACCAAAAATGTGTAGAATGGACCAAAACTGACATATTCGTGTTCTAGCTTCATTTTGGGAATTCTATTGTGAGAATCAAGCTTGGTGTTCTAAATGAAAGATTTTTGGGACTTCCTAAGATTTCTATATTGGAGTTTTGACTTTTGAGTCTCAATTAGAGGCTGGATGACTAAGTTTCGAGTCATTCTTTCTAAGCCCTTGTTATGCTGTTACTTTTCTTTTACTAAATTATTGGCTATGAAATAAATATTTTTGCTAACTATATATTCCTACAACAATAATTTTGTATAGAATCAGGGCCTAATCTATCATTTCTTCCACTTTTGTGCATAATATTATTCAGTGAACTTACATTTAAAAATTCCAGGTACGTTCATTGTGCGTATCTTTAGAAATCAGCACGTATTTATCAAAATTATAATATTTTCGTAAGTACATCAATGAATTAGTTTAATAAGTAATTTATCACATAATTAGTGACCCCATTAGTTATCAGTTACAGGGGATAGCCCTTCAGTTACCTGTGTAGCTTCAGGCCAGGTCCTGATCGGCTCGGCAGGTGTACACCTATCTTCAGATCGTAACAGTTAGCAGGGGTTCACTATCAGATAATAATTGACAATGCAGTTTCATATTTATCTCATTCCCTGTGTTAAATTAAAAATGAATTGCAATACAAGCCCAATTAGTTTTTTTTTTTTTCCATGAATGTTTAACAATACAGGAATGCATGTATTGATCTTCAGCTCACAGTTTGAAATGTTATCATGTTTTGTTTTAGGAAAGTGTTTAGTGAATCATTAGGCAGGCAGAACTGCTGAAGATGATAAGTGAGCCGTGAAGTCTATATGGAATAGTGGTGTATTATCGTTGAGATATTGTAACATCGTATTGTGATATATTTTGGTGTTGAGACCGTATATATTTTATCAGAATTCTACATTTTGGTGTAATCCTTGAGATGTTTGAATGGTTTTGATGTTAGAATAATTTCTATATTTATCTAAATGATCTGATGGCTTGTGATGGTGTGAATGTCTTTGACGGTAAACATTGATTATTATGGATAAGTTTATCATGTACAAGCAAAACCTTGTCCTTGTTGGATGGTGGTAATGCCTAATCATCTGTGTTATCATTTCTAATTGGGGAAACTAATGAAAGAAATGAAAATAGTGATTTACTTATATTTGGGGGCTATAGCCTCTAGATCAAAAGCCAAGTGCAGATGCAGCAGCAAGGGTAGAAGAAATGCATAAGATACATGAGTTGGTGAGGAGCAAAATAGAGAAGACCAATGCATCCTATCAAGCTCAAGCTAAAAAACACAAGAAGAAGGTGGTATTTCAACCTGGAGACCTCGTATGGATACACTTAAGGAAAGAAAGATTCCCATAAAAGAGGAAGAACAAGCTCATGCTAAGGGCTGATGGTCCATTTGAGGTACTTAAAAAGATTAATGACAATGCTTATAAGTTGATTTGCCAGGGGACTATGGAGATTCAGCTACATTCAACATGGCTGACTTGAGTGCGTACCAAGCCGATGATCACCTTGCAGATTTGAGGATCAAATCTCTTCAACAAGGGGAGGATGATGGAGTCCCCTTCAGCGAAGACATGGAAGAGGGTCCTAAGAGTCCAGCAAGGTCCAATGCAAGTTTCAAGGTCCAAGCTATGGCTCAAAGTTTGGAGAAGAGCCAAACTGTTGCAAACGGGTTAAACAAGCAGAAATTCCCCGGTTTTGTTCATCTAATTTCTTCTGCTACATTGTGGCTTAAGTTTGATATTTTTGCATTTTTGGGATCCTTAAGATGTTAGCTTTCAGGTCCAAGCATTCAAAGCCAATCATGCACAGTCGAAGTCACGAGATTAAGGCATTTTGTCCGACCTGCCAGTTTTGATCCAAAACTGCACGGTAAGATGTTTTAGTAGAAATCTCCTGCGTAAACATGATGGAGTCCCCTTCAGCCAAGACATGGAAGAGGGTCCTAAGAGTCCAACAAGGTCCATTGCAAGTTCCAAATTCTAAGCTACGGCTCAAATTTTGGAGAAGAGCCAAACAGTTGCAACTATGTTAGACAGCCATAAATTACCAGGTTTTGTTTATATGATTTCTTAAGCTACATTGTGGCTTAAGTTTGATATTTTTGCACTTTTGGGACCCTCAAGATGTTAGCTTTCAGGTCGAAGCATTCAAAGTCAATCATGCACAGTTGAAGTCAAGTGATCAAGCCATTTTGTTCAACCTGCCAGTTTTGGCCCAAAACTGCACGGTAAAATATTTTAGGAGAAATCTCCTACTTAAACATGATTTAACCTTGATTAGACCTAAGGATTCCCCCATGGCCTAAAATTAAAATCATGCTCACTTTTGATTAGTGGGAATAAGGACACAAAATCGGGCTGAAAACTATTTTTGAGAACCCGGTAAGCTCTGCATGTTTTTCCTCCTTAAGTGGATTTGCTTAGCTTCTCCTCTGCTTGCTTGCTTCAATCACGAGTCTAGCAGCCATGAACGTCATTATTTGCTGCTTTGAAGCCTTAGGAAGAGCTTAACCACTGAGAGCAAAAAGGAAGAAATCTTACCTTGCATTCTGATTGGCCAGCCGAAAAGGGAGCATGCTTTACAGCTATTTTTCTCCATTTCTTTACTAGTAAACTGATGTATTAGCTTAATTAAAGTGTATTAAAGTTAAGTCCATCATTTGTTTTGCTTTCCTTAATATTCTAGTTGTAATTAGTTTAGTTAAGCAAGCATGAAATCTAGTTTAGCCTTAAGTGCATGGATTAGATTGTTTAAGCCGTTTCCTTCCTAGGGAGGAAACCTCATACGAGCTTGTATACTGCTAGTTGCTTGCTTGGTCATGTTTTAATGCTTTGCCAAGGAACACTTTTTAATCAGAACTTTGATATTGAATGAAAACCAGAATTGAGAGCACTTTGATTTCGTTCCCCTGAATACTTCACTTGCTTGTCCTTAATTTGGTCGATTAAGGTCGTGATCAACTAAGTCCTAAACCTTGATTAAGTGGTGTTTCTGTATCTTAACCATAGTTTAGGGACCTAAACTCAAGTTTAGGGGTGATTCTGTGTCTAAATAAGAGTTCATCTATCCTTATTTCAAACATTCGTACACGAATTCACCTAGACTTTAGCTTGAATTCAGATTGTTTTGCCTTTAGCTTTGAATTCAGGTTTGAGTATTAGTGTTTCCCTTCCAAGACACATCATATTTGGATCAAATCTCTTCAACAAGGGAAGGATGATGGAGTCCCCTTTAGCCAAGACATGGAAGAGGGTACTCAGAGTCCAGTAAGGTCCAATGCAAGTTCCAAAGTCCAAGCTATGGCTCAAAGTTTGGAGAAGAGCCAAACTGTTGCAATCAGGTTAAACAATCAAAAATTACCCGGCTTTGTTTATCTGATTTCTTAAGCTACATTGTGGCTTAAGTTTGATATTTTTGCACTTTTGGGACCCTCAAGATGTTAGCTTTCAGGTCGAAGCATTCAAAGTCAATCATGCACAGTTGAAGTCAAGTGATCAAGCCATTTTGTTCAACCTGCCAGTTTTGGCCCAAAACTGCACGGTAAAATATTTTAGGAGAAATCTCCTACTTAAACATGATTTAACCTTGATTAGACCTAAGGATTCCCCCATGGCCTAAAATTAAAATCATGCTCACTTTTGATTAGTGGGAATAAGGACACAAAATCGGGCTGAAAACTATTTTTGAGAACCCGGTAAGCTCTGCATGTTTTTCCTCCTTAAGTGGATTTGCTTAGCTTCTCCTCTGCTTGCTTGCTTCAATCACGAGTCTAGCAGCCATGAACATCATTATTTGCTGCTTTGAAGCCTTAGGAAGAGCTTAACCACTGAGAGCAAAAAGGAAGAAATCTTACCTTGCATTCTGATTGGCCAGCCGAAAAGGGAGCATGCTTTACAGCTATTTTTCTCCATTTCTTTACTAGTAAACTGATGTATTAGCTTAATTAAAGTGTATTAAAGTTAAGTCCATCATTTGTTTTGCTTTCCTTAATATTCTAGTTGTAATTAGTTTAGTTAAGCAAGCATGAAATCTAGTTTAGCCTTAAGTGCATGGATTAGATTGTTTAAGCCGTTTCCTTCCTAGGGAGGAAACCTCATACGAGCTTGTATGCTGCTAGTTGCTTGCTTGGTCATGTTTTAATGCTTTGCCAAGGAACACTTTTTAATCAGAACTTTGATATTGAATGAAAACCAGAATTGAGAGCACTTTGATTTCGTTCCCCTGAATACTTCACTTGCTTGTCCTTAATTTGGTCGATTAAGGTCGTGATCAACTAAGTCCTAAACCTTGATTAAGTGGTGTTTCTGTATCTTAACCATAGTTTAGGGACCTAAACTCAAGTTTAGGGGTGATTCTGTGTCTAAATAAGAGTTCATCTATCCTTATTTCAAACATTCGTACACGAATTCACCTAGACTTTAGCTTGAATTCAGATTGTTTTGCCTTTAGCTTTGAATTCAGGTTTGAGTATTAGTGTTTCCCTTCCAAGACACATCATATTTGGATCAAATCTCTTCAACAAGGGAAGGATGATGGAGTCCCCTTTAGCCAAGACATGGAAGAGGGTACTCAGAGTCCAGTAAGGTCCAATGCAAGTTCCAAAGTCCAAGCTATGGCTCAAAGTTTGGAGAAGAGCCAAACTGTTGCAATCAGGTTAAACAATCAAAAATTACCCGGCTTTGTTTATCTGATTTCTTAAGCTACATTGTGGCTTAAGTTTGATATTTTTGAATTTTTGGGATCTTTAAGATGTTAGCTTTCAGGTCCAAGCATTCAAAGTCAATCATGCACAGTCAAAGCCAAGGGATCAAGGCATTTTGTTCAACTTGCTAGTTTTGATCTAAAACTGCACGGTAAAATATTTTAGTAGAAATCTCCTACTTAAACATGATAGAGTCCTCTTCAGCCAAGACATGGAAGAGGGTCCTAAGAGTCCAACAAGGTCCATTATAAGTTCTAATATCCAAGCTATGGCTCAAATTTTAGAGAAGAGCCAAACAGTTGCAATCGGTTTAAATAGCCAGAAATTGCCCGGTTTTGTTCATCTAATTTCTTAAGCTACATTGTGGCTTAAGTTTAATATTTTTACATTTTTGGGATCCTTAATAGGTTTGCTTTTAGGTCCAAGCATTCAAAGTAAATCATGCACAATCGAAGTGAAGGGATCAAGGCATTTTGTGCAACCTGTCAGTTTTGGTCCAAACACGATAAAATGTTTTAATAGAAATCTCCTACTTAAACATGATTTAGCCTTGATTTCTTAGCAGGGGCTTTGTACACACCCTAAGGATTCCCACATGGCCTAAAATTAAAATCATGCTCACTTCTGATTGGTGGAAATAAAGATACAAAAGTGGGCAGAAAACTGTTTTTGAGAACCCAGTAAGCTATTGCGTGTTTTCCCTTCCCAAGTGGGTTTGCTCAGCTTCTCCTCCGCTTGCTTGCTTCAATCACGAGTCTAGTAGCCAGGAACATCATGATTTGCTACTTTGAAGCCTTAGAAAGAGCTTAACCAATGAGAGCAAAAAGGAAGAAATCTCACCTTGCATTCTGATTGGAAAGCCGAGAAAGGAGCATGCTTTACGGCTATTTTTCTCCACTTCTTTGCTAGTAAACTGATGTATTAGCTTAATTAAAGTGTACTAAAGTTAAGTGCATTAATTGTTTTGGTTTCCTTAATATTCTGGTTGTAATTAGTATAGTTAACCAAGCATGTAATCTAGTTTAGCCTTAAGCACATAGATTATATTGTTTAAGTCGTTTCCTTCCTAGGGAGGAAACGTCATTCTAACTTGTATGCTACCCACTAGCTTGCTTGGTTGTGTATTAATGCTTTTCCAAGGCACATTTCGTAATTCGAACTTTGATATTGAATGAAAACTGGAATTGAGAGCACTTCATTTTTGAACCCCTAAATACTTCACTTGCTATTCCTTAGTTTGGTCGATTTAGGTGGTGATCAAGTAAGTCCTAAACCTTGATTAAGTGGTGTTCTTGTATCTTAATCATAGTTTAGGGACCCTAAACTCAAGTTTAGTGGTGACTCCATATCTAAACAAGAGTTTAGTCTATCCTTATTTCAAACGTTTATACACGGATTCACCTAGACCTTAGCTTGTAGTCAGATTGTTTTGCCTTTAGCTTTGAATTCAGGTTTGAGTATTAGTGTTTTCCCTCTAAGATACATCATATTTGGTATCAGAGCTTTGGTTTCTCCTTGGCCTAGTATGTCCCTCCACTTTCCAGAATTATACCCATCTAATTCTAAACACATTCCTTATGCGAGTTTAAATACAATTCGAGAGCAAGATGAGTTCCGACATGAGTTTGGAAGAGAAATTTGATGCTCTCATAAGGCAAAATAAGATGCTAATGAAGAAAATTCATGAAGATGCTCAACATAGTCAAGAAACTCAAGCTCAAAATGAGTATCTACGAAAGCAGCTTAGCTCCTTTTTGAAGCAAAAGCAAAAGAAGAACGAAGAACCTCTTTAATCTAAACCAAGAAGGCAAGAGCAAGTCTTTAGTCATAACCTTGATTCATCTAGTGACGATGAACCATTGAGAATGAGTAGATGAGAACCACAGTTTCAAGCTAATACAAATAATTTTAAGGTTAAAATCCCAGAGTTTGAAGGTAAGCTTGATCTAGAAGAGTTTTTAGATTGGTTGCATACTGTTGAACGAGTTTTTGAGTACAAAGATGTTCCAGAGGACAAGAAGGTTAAGTTGGTGGCCTTAAGACTTAGAAAATATGCTTCATTATGGTGGGCAAACCCACGTGCTAAATGGGTTAGAGAAAGGAAGTTTAAAATCAGAACATGGGAGAAGATGAAGTCCAAGCTTAAGGTTAGGTTTCTTCCCCCTACCTACGTTCAAGATTGCTATTCTTAAATTCATAACTTGACTCAAGGTAATCTAAATGTAGTGGAGTACACAAGGGAGTTTGAAAAGCTTCTAATCTAATGTGATTTACATGAACCCAAAGATCAAACCATTGTTAGATACTTAGGAGGTCTTGATCCTAGGTATGCTAATGTGGTTCATTTACAAGCTCACATACTTTTGATGAAGTTTATGTGCTGGCTCACAACGTTGAGCAGCAAAAGAAAGCTGGACATCCTCCTAAACCTCAAAATCCTAAGCCCTTTACTCGGAACCAACCGTTTAACAAGGGGAGTTCTAATCCCATTTCCAAGCCACAGAATCCATCCCCTTCCTTCCCACAAACAACCCTAGCTCCATAAAAGATCTAAACCCCTCAAAATAGACCCAATCCCAATCCTATGAGCAAAAAAAGATATTTCAAATGTCAAGGACTTGGGCATATAGCTTCAGACTGTTCAAACCGTAAGGTAATTACCTTAGCTGAATGGTCAGCCGTGAAGGAGGTGTTTAAAGAAGAAAAAAAGGAAGATGATTATGGGGATGAGCTTGAGGAAACTCAAGAAGAAGTAGTGAAAGAGGTTAATGAAGGAGAATTGCTAGTTTTGAGAAGTGTTCTAAGCAACCAGAAAGCAGTGAATGATGAACAAAGGGAGAACATATTCCATTCTGGTTGTGCAATTCAAGGGAAGGCAAGTTCTTTGATTATTGATGGAGGAAGCTATGCAAATATGGTTTCTTTAAGCGTGATTGAGAAGCTAGGATTGCAAACCATGATTCATCCACACCCTTACAACGTTCAATGGCTAAATCAAAGAAAGGGAATCCAAGTGAACTCACGGTGCTTAGTTTCTTGCTCCATTGGAAAGAACTATCAAGATGAACTTTGGTGTGATGTTATTCCTATGGATGCTTATCATATCCTTTTCGGAAGACCATGGCTGTATGACCATAAGGTTATGTATAATGGTTACTTAAATACTTACTTCTTTGCCAAGGATGGCAAGAAGATTACTTTAGCTCCTTTACCCCCATCAAAACTCCATGAAATCAAGCCTCAAAACAAGCCAAACCATTCTGATTTGCTACTAGCAGTTAGTAAGCCATTGTTAAGGGCTTCTTCGGATGAATTCAAGGCCTTTAAAGAGTGGATTCTAAGCATTTAAGATGAACTAGAAAACTCTTTTCCCACTCACCCCATAGCCAAGACACTTGTACAAAACTTCTATCACTTATTTGTTGCGGAGATACCCATAGGTTTACCCCCTAAAAGAGATATCCAACACCACATTGATCTCATTTCTAATTTCATCCTACCTAATAAGCTAGCTTATAGGATGAATCTAAAGGATACCATGGAGATACAACAGCAAGTTCAAGAATTGAAGTCTAAAGGCTTAATCCATGAGTCATTAAGTCCTTGTGCCGTAACTGCTCTTTTGGTACCTAAAAGGATGTTGGGATGCGTATGTGTGTGGATAGTAAAGCCATTAACAAGATCACAATGAAGCATAGCTATCCCATACCTAGACTTGAAGACATGCTAGATGAGTTACATGGCTCTATGGTGTTTTCAAAGATAGACCTTCGAAGTGGATACTACCATATTCGGATTAGAGAAGGTGATGAATGGAAGACAACCTTTAAGACTAAGAGAGGGCTTTATGAATGGTTAGTTATGCCCTTTGGTCTTTCAAATGCACCTAGCACATTCATGAGATTAATGAATCAAGTTTTCAGGCCGTACATACACAAGTTTGTTGTGGTTTACTTCAATGATATCCTAATCTATTCCAAGGATGAGCATGAACATCAAGACCATTTAACTCAAGTCATGCTTGTTCTGGAACGTGATAGACTTTTGGTAACCTCAAGAAATGTACCTTTTTCACTCCTGAGGTAACATTCTGAGGTTACATTGTCACTAGTGATGGAATTAAGGTAGATGAAAGCAAGATTAAAGCTATTCAGTCATGGCCTACTCCTAAATCAATTCATGATGTTCGAGCTTTTCATAGATTAGCTTCTTTTTAAAGGAGGTTTATTTGAAGTTTTAGCACAATCATGGCTCTCATGACTGAAGTTATCAAGAGTACATCATTCGATTGGACACCAAAAGCTCAATCTGCCTTTGAAGAGATCAAAAGAAGACTTACTCAAGCACCTGTCCTCTGGAGTTGGTATAGGTGTTGTTCTTACTCAAGAAGGTAAGCCATTAGTCTTCTTTAGTGAGAAATTATATGATTCAAGAAGAAAATACTCCACCTATGATCAGAAGTTCTATGCAATTGTAAGATGTGTAGAGCATTAGAGTCACTATTGGATTGCAAGTGAGTTTATTCTCTATTCTGACCATGAAGCTTTGAAGTATATTTAAGGCCAACATAAGTTAAACTCATGCCGTCCTAAGTGAGTTGAGTTTATCCAATCATTTCATTTCACAATCAAGCCTAAATCTAGAAAGCTTAACCAAGATGCTGATGCTCTATCATGGAGGTATCTACTTTTGTTTCAATTAGATGCTTGTGTACTTGGTTTTGAGCATCTAAAAGCTTCAGATGCTGAAGATGAAGATTTTGGGGAGTTGTTTGCTGAATGTTCAAAACACCCCAAAGGTGATTTCCTTATTTAAGAAGGATTTCTTTTCAAAGGTACACGACTGTGTGTACCAAGGTGTAGCACAAGAGAGCTCTTAATCAGGGAAGTTCATAGAGGTTCTCTAGCTGGTCACTATGGTGAAAACAAGACACTCATTATGCTAAGGGAGCACTATTACTGGCCAGGTATAGAGAAGGATGTACAAGACATTTTGAAGAGGTTTGGGACTTGTCAAGTGGCCAAAAGTTACTACTTACCCAACAGCCTTTACACACCTTTCCCCATTCCTACTACTCTTAGGGTTGATGTAAGTATGGATTTCATTCTTGGACTGCCTAAAACCCAAAGGAATAAAGATTCAATCTTTGTTGTGGTGAATAGGTTCTCAAAAGTGTCCCATTTCATTCCATGCAACAAAACTCACGATGCTACACATATTGCTGAGTTTTATTTCAGGGAGGTGGCTAGATTACATGGTATACCTAGATCAATTATTTTTGGTCGGGATACTAAGTTCCTTAGCCATTTCTGAATTACTTTGTGGAGGAAATTTGGTACCAAACTCATGTACAGTACCACTTGTCATCCACAAACTGGTGGGAAAATTGAGGTTATAAATTGAACCCTAGGAATACTTCTAAGGGCTTTGATTAAGCCTCATGCCAAGGCTGGTCTATCACCATCTAAGGTAGTCTATGGGATTGATCCTATTAGTCCACCTGATCTTACTCTACATCCTCTCGATCAAAAGCCAAGTGCGGATGTAGCAACTAGGGTAGAAGAAATCCTAAAGATACATGAGTTGGTAAGGAGCAGAATAGAAAAGACCAGTGCATCCTATCAAGCTCAAGCCAACAAACATAAGAAGAAGGTGATATTTCAACCTAAAGGCCTTATATGGATACACTTAAGAAAAGAGAGATTTCCTTCAAAGAGGAAGAACAAGCTCATGCTAAGGGCTGATGGTCCATTTGAGGTACTTGAAAAGATTAATGATAATGCTTATAAGGTTGATTTGCTAGGGGACTATGGAGTTTCAACTACATTCAATGTGGCTGACCTGAGTGCACACCAAGCTGATGATCACCTTGTAGATTTAAGGATTAAATCTCTTTAACAAGGGGAGGATGATGGAGTCCCCTTCAGCTAAGACATGGAAGAGGGTCCTAAGAGTCCAACAGGGTCCATTGCAGGTTCCAAAGTCCAAGCTATGGCTCAAATTTATGAGAAGAGCCAAATAATTGCAACCAGGTTAAACAGCTAGAAATTACCCGATTTTGTTCATTTGATTTCTTAAGCTACATTGTGGCTTACGTTTGATATTTTTGCCTTTTTGGGATCCTTAGGATGTTAGCTTTCAGGTCCAAGTATTCAAAGTAAATCATCCATAGTCAAAGTTAAGGGATGAAGGCATTTTATTTAACCTGCCAGGTTGGTCCAAAACTGCACAGTAAAATATTTTAATAGAAATCTCCTACTTAAACATGATTCAACCTTGATTTCTTTACAGAGGGGGTTTGTACACACCCTAAGGATTCTCCCCATGGCCTAAAATTGAAATCATGCCCACATTACATTGGTGGAAATAAGGACACAAAATCGGGCTAAAAACTGTTTTTGAGAACCCAGTAAGCTGCTATGTGTTTTTCCTTCTCAAATGGGTTTGCTTAGCTTCTCCTATGCTTGCTTGCTTCAATCACAAGTCTAATAGCCATGAACATCATCATTTGCTGCTCGAGGCCTTGGGAAGAGCTTAACTAATGAGAGCAAAAAGGAAGAAATCTCATCTTGCATTCTGATTGGCCAGTCAAAAAGAGAGCATGCTTTACCGCTGTTTTTCTCCACTTCTTTCTTAGTAAACTGATGTATTAACTTAATTAAAGTGTATTAAAGTTAAGACATCATTTGTTTTGCTTTCCTTAATATTCTGGTTGTAATTAGCTTAGTTAAGCAAGCATGTAATCTAGTTTAGGCTTAAGCGCATGGATTAGATTGTTTAAGCCGTTTCCTTCCTAGGGAGCAAAAGTCATTCTAACTTGTATGCTGCCTAGTTGCTTGCTTGGTCATGTATTAATGCTTTGCCAAGGCACATTTTCTAATTAGAACTTTGATATTAAATGAAAACCACAATTGAGAGCAATTTGCTTTCGTTCCCCTAAATACTTCACTTGCTTATCCTTAATTTGATCGATTAAGGTGATGATCAAGTAAGTCCTAAACCTTAATTAAGTGGAATTTTTGTATCTTAATCACAATTTAGGAATCCTAAACTCAAGTTTAGTGGTGATTCTGTATCTAAACAAGAGTTTAGTATATCCTTATTTCAAATGTTCATACATGGATTCACCTAGACTTTAGCTTGAATTCAGATTGTTTTGCCTTTAGCTTTGAATTCATGTTTGAGTATTAGTGTTTCGCTTCCAAGATAAATCAAAACATGATTTAACCTTGATTTCTTTGCATGGGTGTTTGTACACACCCTAAAGATTCCCTTTATGGCCTAAAATTAAAATCATGCTCACTTTTGATTTGTGGGAACAAGGAACAAAACTGGGCGGAAAAGTTATTCTAAGAACCTGGTAAGCTACTGCATGTTTTTCCTTTTTAAGTGGGTTTGCGTAGCTTTTTCTCTGCTTGCTCGCTTCAATCACGAGTCTAGCAGCCAGGAACATCATCACTGGCTGTTTGGAGGCCTTTGAAAGAGCTTAACCAATGAGAGCCAAAAGGAAGAAATCTCATCTTGCATTCTGATTGGCCAGTCGAAAAGGGAACATGCTTTAGAGTTGTCTTTCTCCTCTTCTTCGCTAGTAAACTGATGTATTAGCTTAATTAAAGTGTATTAAAGTTAAGTACATCATTTGTTTTACTTTCCTTAATATTCTGGTTGCAATTAGTTTAGTTAAAAAAGCATGTAATCTAATTTAGCCTTAAGCGCATGGATTAGATTGTTTAAGCCGTTTCCTTCCTAGGGAGGAAACCTCATTCTAGCTTGTATGCTGCCTAGTTGCTTGATCGGCCGTGTATTAATGCCTTACCAAGGCACATTTTGTCATCAGAACTTTGATATTGAATGAAAACTAGAACAGAGAGAACTTTGCTTTCGTTCCCCTAAATACTTCACTTGCTTATCCGTAATTTCGTCGATTAAGGTGGTAATCAAGTAAGTCCTAAACCTTGACTAAGTGGAGTTTCGGTATCTTAGTCACAGTTTAGAGACCCTAAACTCAAGTTTAGCGGTGATTCCGAATCTAAACAAGAGTTTAGTCTATCCTTCATTCAAACCTCCATACACGGATTCACCTTGACTTTAGCTTGAATTCAGGTTGCTCTTCTTTAAGCTTCGAATTTAGGTTCGAGTATTCGTGTTTCCCTTCCAAGATACATCAACATAGATACATACACATATACATATATATACATGTAAATATATATATATATATATATA